>JAQZBX010003228.1:0-66488 GCA_029593785.1 Cabassous unicinctus
TCACCTGTTCACGGGGGACCTTCCCTTCTGACCCGGAGCCACCCCTCCCCCAGCCAGCTTGAGCAGACGCTGGTGGCGACGCTTCCCCAGCGCCCGGCAACCTCTCAACCTACGTGAGTGGTTTCATAATTCATGCCTGCCCATCAGCGGACAGATTTAGCCTGCTGCCTGCTGAGTCTGGAAATACTGAATATTAAAATATCCCAGACGCTCGCCCTTCTGACGCCCTCGCCTCTCGGAATCGCACGCAGTTGGTTGCACCAACAATTCCAGAACTACCCATCAGTTTGTCAATTAGGTAGATTTTGAGCACCCAGATGTGTAGCTTGCATTGAAACATACTACGGAGGATTCAGTGCCACGTTTTAGGCGCATGACCTTGGAAAAGTCTTGCCTCTAAGCCAGGATATTTTCTTCTGCACCGCTTGCTGCTTAAACTCTCCCAGCCTCTTTATGGCACTATTTGCAATAAAGGGAAAGAGAAATCCTATTTGAAGGGCTTTAGTGAGGGACTGTAGAGCAAGAGACCTTATTTCAAGGTAATCCTGCTGCAGAAACATTATCTGCCCACCCAAGCGGCAGTAAGGAGGCTCTGGGGAATTAAAACCTGCCATTATTTCAGGGTGGAGGAAGCAGAGGGGAGTCTCATATTTGGTAGATAGGGGTGTGTGTGTGTGTGTGTGTCTGTGTGTGTGTGTGTATCTCACACTCTTAACAAATTTAGAGCTGGCCTCTGATGCACATCAGTGACACAAGCATCTCCCACCTTTGATGTGGAGTTTTTAAAACTTCTACCAGTAGAATTCAACTGCTAGACCTTTGTTGTTGTTGTTGTTGTTGTTAGGCCTTTTTTTTCAGGGAGGGGGGTGTTTCTCCTTCAGATTCAAAACAAGAATGGGTTGGGCCTTATCTCTTGGCAGATTCCATTCTTTCATCCCACAGGAATCTGTTGAGCACCTAAAGTGGGCCCTGGTGCTGAGCTGAACTCAGTGTGTGTAATCTAATAGGGACGCAGGACTTCATGAGGAAAACAAAGGGCGATGGCCAGGCAGCACAGAAGGCACGTGTGCTAACGCGTAAGTGCAGCAGCGGGCATCGGAGGCCCAGACTCCACAGACGGAGCCTGCAGTTCCTCTGCAACACGTTCAAGAAGGCGTAAGTGCAGCAGTGGGCATCGGAGGCCCAGACTCCACAGACGGAGCCTGCAGTTCCTCTGCAACACGTTCAAGAAGGCGTAAGTGCAGCAGTGGGCATCGGAGGCCCAGACTCCACAGACGGAGTCTGCAGTTCCTCTGCAACACGTTCAAGAAGGCAGTTAAAGCAGGAGGGGGGAGTGCCCAGCAAACTGGGGTTCAAGTCCTGCCTCTGCCACCCACTGCTCTACCTTGGACTCATTCCTTCTTCCCTCTTGAGCCTTGGTTTCCTCATCCTTGAAGTGGGAACCATACCCACTTCAGAGGCTTTAGCTGGGACTTAAAAACAAGAGGTGCTTTGCTTGAAAATGGCTTAATCACAACTGGTGGGAAAGTTACTAACTGGATGAGTAAGCAGCTAAACTAAGTAGAGTGACCTATTCCAATCTGAGGTAGGCTTTGCCCACCCATCTCCCCTCGCTGAGATGACTCATGATATTCACCTCTCAGAGGTACCCAGCCAGCCGTCCAGGAATACCTACTGTATGTGTTTACTATCGCTGCTGTAACAAATCACCACAAATGTAGTGGCTTAAGACAACACAAATTTATTCTCTTACAGTTCTGGGTGTTAGAGATCAGAAATCAGTCTCACTGGGTTAAAATCAAGGTGTTACCAGGGAGAATCTGTTATCTTTGCCTCTTCCAGCTTCTAGAGGCACATTCACATTCCATGGCTCATCGTCCTCTTCCTCCATCTTCAAAACAGGCACTGTGGAGCTGAGTATTCTCTCATGCTGCACCTCCGTAGTTCTCTCCCCCCCTCTTCCCTTTATGAGGACCCTGTGATGGCATGGGCTTATCACAGTATAATCCAGGATAATCTCCCCATCTCAAAGTTAATTGATTAGCAACCTTAATTCCATCTGCAACCTTAGTTCCCCTTTGTCATGTGACCTGACATATTCACAGGTTCTTTGGGGAACCATTATCTGCCTGCCAAACCTACTATTTCAGAGATGGGGACCCCAGGTGAATGAATGGAGAGGAGTCGGCCCATGTCCCATCCATGGGGGCAACTGAGCAGCCCTGGGGAGACTGCAAAGGCACTGGCCCCAGGATCAGGAGGTGTGAGGTCTGGTCTGCCAGGAACCAGGGACAGTTCATTCTCTCTAGGCATTACTTCGTCACCTGTAAAATGGGAATAATTACCCCTGCCTATCACCCACATATCACTGCTATGAGGTTTACATGTGACTCCCCACTTAGGGCCTCCTACGGATGAGGCAGTGGGGGGACCTGGAGGCATAGAGGACACAAGACCTGCTCTCAAGGAGCCCACATCCCAAGCCATTACTTTCCAACCAATATTCATTATTATTTTCCTCCCAAAACTTCTCAGATTTGCCCACAAATCACAGCTCCTCTGCCAACAGGAACTCTGAGATGGAGCTCCCTAATCACTAGATTTAAAAGTATGCACTTCCACGTATATTTTTATTTGAATTTTTCCCAAATATTCACTTATTTTCAAAATATTTTTTATTTTAATAGATTGTTTCAATTTATAAAGATGAAAAAAATAAAGGTTGTTTATTCATTCAAAATCTCATCGCCTTAACACTTTGCTCTTCATGTTTCCTTTCATTTATAAATGATGTTGCACGCTTTAGTCAAAGAGCAGATACTGTTTTGCATTCCTCTCTTTTCACGTAGCATTAACCTACAAGCACTTTTCCTTGTAGCTACGCACTTTCCAGAATTGTGGTTATTAACAATTATGTGTCAGCTCCCAGGTTTATTGGGGATTTTGTTGGTTGGGGATTTTGTTGGGGATTTTGTTGGTTGGTTGGTTTTGTGGATTTGTTTGTTTGTTTGTTTTTGCTATTACAAATAAGGCCACAATGAATATCTTCACACACATTACTCCCTTTTCTTTTGAGTTATTTCCAGAGGATATTTTCCCAAGTGTAGAATTCTATTTGACCCTCACCACAGCTCTACAAAGCAGAGCTGAAATAACTTCATTGTATAGAGGAAACGATTGGATTGCTGAGAAATGTCAGTAAGTTGTCCCTGGATGCACAGCTGGCTGGTGAAAGAGCTGGGTTGAAACCCCCTCATCTTCTGATTCAAATACCAGGGACTTTTCCAGGGCATCACTACCTACTAGGGCACAGGGAAGCTGCGAGACACCCAAAGCTCCAAATCCCCACCCTGCGTCTCTCCCCCTACCCTCTGCCCCCTCACCACTTCCCCTTCCAGCCCCACCCAGCCCTGCAAGCTCGTGAGACTGTGGCTTCATATGCAGGAACACGAGTTGAAGGCCTAGAAACGAATCTTTAAGAAAATTTACTCCCCCTGAAATCCCACCTCAGTGAGGACCCAGCTGCCTCCTGGGTCCCGGGCAGTCCCTGTGTGAATCCCTGTTCCTACGGGAGGTGGGAGAGCTCCGTGGCTCGGATCAAGGACCTTGGAGATGAACTCCTGGACATGAGTCCTGGATCTACCACCTCCCAGCCCTGTGACCTTGGGTGTGTTACTCCACCTCCCTGAGTCTCGGTCTCCTCACCCTTGAGTTGTGGGTGGTGGGCAGAGCACCGCCCCACCGAGCCGTAAGGATGAAATGAGTCGGGCCCCACGCGGGGCTTGTGGCAGTGCCTGGCTGGTCCTGAGCGCTACGTAAATAGCACTTGCTATTACCAACCCCACTCTCTCAGTGTCCTAGGGCTGAGGTAACAAAGTTCCATCAGCCTAAACAACAGAAATGTATTCTCTCACCGTTCTGGGGGCCAGACGCCTGATGTCAAGGCACAGCACTGCTGCAGGCGTCCAGAGGCTCCAGGCGAGGGCTCCTCCTCACCTCCTGCGGCCCCTGGCGGCTCCTGGCGTTCCTTGGCTCGAGGCTGCAGCACGGCCATCGTCCCTGCCTCTGTGTGTCTCCTCTCCTCATCTTAAAACGACAGCAGACACTGGAATTAGAGCACACCATAATCCAGGATGATCGCATCGCTGTCCTTACTTTAATTACATCTTAAAAGTCCTATTTCCAAAAAAGGCTGCAGTCTGAGGTGCCAGATGAAATGGGGGGCGGGGGGAGGCACTATTCCATCCACTACACCCACTTTGCCTATGAGTTGAGTTACCGTGAAGGTTTCTCCTCGCTTTGGTGGAGCAGGATGTGACTGAAGTCAGTACTGTTCGCTTACTCCCTTTTGGTACCTTAGTCCAGCTTCTACCACAAGGCCCTTCTACTGGGCTCACAAATGAGAAGATTTGGTTCCAATACCTGTGTGCTATGGCAAATCAGAGTTGACCAAGCTCAACGTCCCAGTCACTCTCCACAGCAGCCTGGCGAGGGTGAGGTAGATATTATTACCTTACTTTGCTGGTGCAAGGAGGCAGACCTCAAATCCAGGCCTTCTGACTCCACCCTCGTGCTCTGTCCACAGCTTTGTCCTCTGCAGGCTGAAGATAGAGGCCTCACAGAGCACTCTGCGGTCAGTTTGGGCCTGTTGGCCCAGCCTAAGTTCTCTCAGAAGTGCCCCATCTGGACAGTAGATCAGATGGTCAACTTCTCCACGTGGGTCCGGCCCTCTCCGTGTTCAGCTGTGGAGCACATGCCGTTTTCCTCTCTCTTTCTTTTCTCCTCTGCAAGAGCTTTTTGAAAAAAGAAGTGTGAGGCTTTGCTGAGGTTGGGTGTAGTATATTACCTTCTTCAAAGAAGCCACACATGTCTCTCAGCCTCTCAGTGGCTTTCTGTCCTTGGCAGATGTTGGGCTGGGTCAAAAGCCAAACCAGAATTGGGACTAAGATTTGCTCCCAATACACACCACGGTGCAGGGACTTCCCAAGCCAGCCCTTCTATGCTTGGTCTGGCCTGGCACCAGGGGCCCAAAAAGTCTAGACGAGTTGAAATCCCATAGCAGCTGACACAGCTGTTTCCTGGTTGCAATTGCCATCAGGTCACAGAACAGAGGCAAGTGGGGACTAAAAGAGAAGCGATCTTTCTGGAAGGGAAAATGACATTACAAATCAAAAGCCTTAACATGTGTGCATGCATGTGTGTGTTTGTATACAGTATATGGGATTTGTGTACAAGGATGCTTGGCTGAATCTAGGAAAAGGTTCTGGAAGAATACCCATTAGAATGTTACCAGTGGTCCTCTGGGGATTTGGATTGCTTGGAGAGGTGAAAAGAATGAGGGGAATCACTACATAATTTGTGCATCTCATTAATTTCTAATTTAAATACAACTCACTTATTTAAAAGTTTTTACGGTATAACTCTTTTTACTCATCATTTCAATGCAGGAATTTAAACTAAAGAAATAGTTAAGCACATGCACAAAGACTGAGCTAACAAGGATGTTCAAGGAAGCATTGTTTTATAACAATAAAAACTTGTAGTACTCTAATTGTCCAGTATATTAGTCAGCCAAAGGGGTGCTGATGCAATGTACCAGAAATCTGCTGGCTTTTATAAAGGGTATTTATTTGGAGTAAAGGCTTACAGTTACAAGGCCCTAAAGAGTCCAACTCAAGGTACCATAAGAGGTACTTTCTCACCAAGGTCAGTTGCCATGTGTTGACAAGATGGTGGGTGATATCTGCAAGGGTTCAGCCTTCCTCTTTCCTCTTAAGGCTCCGTGGGCCCAGCTTCTTCTGATCTCAGCTGTAGGCTGGCATAGGGCTCATCTCTCTTCCTGGGGCTTTTGCTGTTTGAGCTTTCTCCTTTCTGTATATCTTCTGTGTGTCTTCTTGAGTGAGTGTCCATTTTTATAGCCCAGCAAGGGGGCAAGGACTTAAACTGAGTTACACCCTACTGATGTGGTCGAATCAAAGCCCTAATCGTAACATAATTTAATCAAAGACATCCCAGTTGAATCTAATACAATCAAAGGGTATCATGCCCAGAGGAACAGACCAGTTTACAAACATAATCTCTCTTTTTGGAATTCATAAATAATCTCAAACTGCCACATCCAGTAATAGGGAATAGTCATACAAGATATTGCTACTCATCTATTAAATCATTTGGTAAATGAATGTTTATTGACAAAAAAAACTGTTTGCCATACATTATGTAGAAATAAAGCAACCTTCACAAGAGTGTATAATACAATAGCATTTTATCTCCATCTGTGTGTATAAATATAGTGATCTTATTCTTAGCAAGCGTGGTGGTGTTACAGTTTTTTCTTTTACTCTCCCAGCTTCTTTGAATTTTCACATTTCTACAATGAACAGAAATGAGAAGAAAAGCCATTTTTACAAAGTACCAAGCAGGGTAGTCAGGGTGCCCTCTGGAATCTTGGATTCGTTTCCTAGGGCTCCCGTAACAAAATACCTCAAACTGGGTGGCTTAAAATAACAGAAGCATGTTCTGAGGTGCTGGGGCCTGAGGCCTCGAGGCCAGGTGTGAGCAGGACTGTGCCCCTCTGGAGCCTCTAGGGCAAATCCTTCCTGCCTCTTCTAGCTTCTCAATCCTTGGGGTTCCTTGGCTTACGGCAGCATCCCTCCAGCCTCTGCCTCCATCTTCATGTGACTTGTCCTCTGTGTGTCCCTGTGCCTGTCTCCAAATCCCCCTCTTCTTATAAGGACACCAGCCCCAATGCATTTAGGGCCCACCTCAATCCAGTATGACCTCATCTTAACTTGGCTTCCTCTGCAAAGACTCTATTTCCAAATAAGGTCACATTCAGAGGTTCCGTTTGGACATGAATTTTGGGGGCCACTATTCGGCAGGTGAGGACAGCCTCCCGGACCTCCTCACACTGCAGGGAGGAGGCAGAGGGCGGCCACGCCCCTTCCACTCCCCTCTTCACTCAGGGATGATTCCTGCACGGGAGGTTTCAAGAGGAAACTGGAAAGGGAAAAAAAGGAAGACTTGGGGCCTTGGGGCCCCTGCCTGCTGCCTGCTGACTCTGGGGGAAAGAAGTGAGGAAAGAGAAATGTGAGAGGCTGATTTGGAAAAGGCAGGTGTTTTGGTTTGCTAAAGGCTGCCAAGCAATAATACCAGACGTGGGTTGGCTTTTACAATGGGGGATTATCAGGTTAAAGGCTTACAGCTCTGAGGCTGTGGAAATGTCCAAATCTAGGCTTCTTTGGGTGACATTTTCTCCCCGAGGACCAGCTGCTGGTGGTCCTGGACTCCTCGCCCATGGCAGGGTGTATGGCCAAGCTCGGTTGTCTCCAGGCTCCACTGCATTCAGCATCTTGCTCTCGTGGCGTTCTCTCTCCTGGGTTCCTCTCTGTCTCTGCAGCTTTTTTCTATATCGGCAGGTTTTTATTCCTCTGTTTATAAAGGACTCCAGTAAGAGGATTAAGACCCACCCAGGGTCACACAATCTAATCAAAGACCTTTAAGTGAAGTAATTTAATCAAAAGTTCCCACCTACAATAGGTTTACATGCACAGGAGTGGATTAACCCTAAAGATACTATTTTCTGGGGTACACAAAACCTTCAAACCACCACAGCAGGTTTTTGAGTCGTTCTGGCCACCCTCCTGTGTTTTTCACTCTCACCTCCCAGTCATCTAAGAGAAGCAATTGTGAGGATTCCAAAAGGTAACAGAACAAAGCACTTTGCCCAGTGCGGGCACACAGGAGGGCACAAGAGCCACCTGGAAGGCTGAGGCTGGAAGGGATGGAAAGAGAAGTCTTCCCCCAGCCTCTCCCGTGAGAGACCTCCCTGAATCCTCACACTAGGCACCTGACATCTCTCTTGTGGTTACTCCCTGGGCAGATTCCTCACTCTCTCTCTCTGAGCTTCTGTTCCTTTAAAAAAAAAAAAAAATATATATATATATATATATATATATGTATGTATATATATATATGTATATATGTATAAAAATTGGGTGTTTGTGTGAATTTCAATCACCACAATCTCACCACACTAAGCCAATATTCCACATCCCCTTCCAGTTTCTCTGAGGATGAGCGGGTAATGTTTATGGAGTTGCAGACACTAAATAGATGTGAGATGTTCTGCTTTTTCCCTAACCATTGTGACAATAGCAGTTCCCAATCTGGTACATTTCCCTTGAAATATTTTTCCAAATGGGAATAACCCTTGTAATGTTCATCTAAGTCATTTCCAGCTTTTTGCTTTTAAAACAACATTAAATAAATGAACAATGTCCTGCCTTACCTTTTCCCCCTCATTTTGAATTATTCTTAAGGATGAATTCCCAGGAATGGGCTTATATAGTAAAGGGTATAAAGGCATCCTTTGTTCGTGAAGCATATTCCTAAAATGCTTTCTTAAAGAGTGCCAGTGTCACCACTGCTAGCCACTTGTGAGTGTAACAGCCTCATTGGTTTGCAGTTTTACTAATTTAAGTTTATAAAATAAATCTTTGACATTAGTTTGTTTCTTTGATAATAGAGAACACTAAATATGTTCCCCTTCTTATTTTCTAATTATATATTTTTGTGTAATCTGATTTTTCATGTCTTTCCATTTTCTCTCCCCTCACATAGAATTGTGTCCCCCAAAAAGATAAGTTCAAGTCCTAACCCCCAGTACTCATGAATGTAAGTTTATTTGGAAATAGTGTTTTTTGGAGATGTAGTTATCTAAGATGATGTCATACTGGATTAGAGTGTGTCCTAAAGCCACTATGGCTGATGTCCTAATAAGAAGAGGGAAATTTGGACACCAAGACACAGACACACAGAGAAAACACCACGTGAGGATGGAGACAGAGAATGGAGTGACGCCTCTTCAAGCCAAGGGACAGCAAGGATCGCCCGCAACCACCAGAAACTGGGATAGAGGCATGGAACGGATCCTTCCCCACAACCCCAGAGGGAGCATGGCCCTTCCGACAGCTTGACTCCAGAGTCTGAGAGAAGAAATTTCTCTCATTTTAAGCTATCCAGTTGGTATTAATTTCTTGTGGCAACCCTGGGAAACTAATATACCCTCCTTGGTCTTTTCATGGCTCCTCATTTCTACCTCTTCTCCTGGATTTACTCCTCTTGCAATTATTGGCTCATGTATATGTTCCCAACAAAAATGTGCCTGTGAGCTCCTTGAGGGAAAGGACTACGTCTTCCTCTCTAGAACTGCCCTGTCCAGTATGGTAGCCATTCGCTACATGTGGCTATTGAGCACTTAAAATGTGGCTAGTCCAAATGAGTTGAGCTGTAAGTGTAACGTACACACTGGAATTCAAAGACTTAATGAGGAAGAGAAGAATGCAATATATCTCATTAATAATTCTTATATTATTACATGTTGAAATGATTACACTGGCTATGTTGGGTAAATCAGATAAATTCAAATTAATTTCATCTCTTCATTTTTACTTTCTTAATGTGATCCCTGACTATAGCGATTTTACTTCTAGTTACACTTTTTATTTTAGCTTATTTGTTTTACTTGTAATTGTAGTTGTTATTTTAGCTTATTTCTTTTATTTGTTACTGTAGTTATCTTATTTTAACTGAGTGATGTATAACACCGCTGTAACCAGATGCTTTCTTTGCCCCTCATTTACAACCCATCTCCATTCCTTAACTTGTTATTGGAGTCGTTATCTTATGTTAACTGAGCAATTTATGACACTGCTGCCACCAAATGCTTGCCCCTTTGCAGTCCCTCATTTGCAACCAGTTTGTGCTTATCCCAGCTGGCTTGTATCAGTTTTCAAGGGCTTCTCCAGCCATACTCTATGAAATATAATTAATTAATGCCAACTTAAATAACATCACTATCTCCACCTCCGTTTGTTTGAATCCAGTAAAAGCCCTAAGCTCCTTAGAATGAGGGAGACAGATTTAAGCTTTTCTACCTCCCTGCTTGGCTGCCCTGCAATAATTCTTTCTTTTCTTGAAATCCTGGTGGCACAGCATTGACCACTGCTTGGTAGCATTTATATAGGTGCTAGAAAATTTAAAAGTCTATATGTGCCCTCGTGTTATATTTCTATTCGGCAGCACTGCCTAGAGTCCTGATGCTTAGACCAATGTTCTCAGACAAGTCATTCATTAAATATTTGAGAATGTATTTATGGGCTTTTGAATTTGTTCTGAATTTGATTGTGGTCCTTTGTTAAAAATTATCATGATCAGCAGCACCAGAGTCATCGTCCCTTTGTCATAGTTGCATTTCCCTTAACATTTTGTATCAGTGAAACTAGTAGAAGATGACCATTAAAGGTAGCCATGAAATGAGAAAAGCAGG
This sequence comes from Cabassous unicinctus, assembly GCA_029593785.1. Classification (NCBI taxonomy): domain Eukaryota; kingdom Metazoa; phylum Chordata; class Mammalia; order Cingulata; family Chlamyphoridae; genus Cabassous; species Cabassous unicinctus. The sequence continues at coordinate 10,331 of JAQZBX010003228.1, forward strand.
CAATATGATTACTGCTCTTGCCAGGTGCTGTTCTAGAGACTGGAGGTGGTCAGTGAAGAAAGGGACATGGATCCTGCCCTTGAGGAGCTAATGTGGGGGAAGAGGGAGCAGGCTCGGGAGCATTGATTCCAAAAGGTGTAAGTGCAATGGCAAAAGGGTAAGTGGAATGGAGTGTGGGTGAGGGTTGCAATGAGCCAGCAGGTCTCTTTGAGAAGGTGAGATTTTGAACAAAGACTTGAAGGAAGTAGGGATTGTACCAAATGGCTCCCTGGGGCAGAGTTTTTAGACAACAAAAATAGTGAAAGCCAAGGGCCTAAGGTGGGACCATGTAATTGACAGGGAGTCAGGAAGTCCGGGCTTCTCACTTCTAAGCCTCGGTCTCCCCATCTCTTCTCAGTCTCCTCCCTCTACATCCCATGCAGCTCAAACACTCAGACCGTTCCTCCCAGCTCCACCGCCTACATCTCTCAGAACTGCTAGCGGCCCCACAGCCGAGGCTGCAGGCCATCACACTGCTTGTCTGAACTCTAGAAAAGGCTGCACCTGGAGCACTGGGGGAGGGGGCACTTGGAGACAGATACGGCTTATTTATGGATCAGGACAGTCTGTGGGCTGCTCGGCACATCTGGCGCATCTATAGGAAGAGCAGCCAGTTGCTGGAAGGCTGCTCCCAGGGGAGCTGCTGAGCTCGCCTGCCAGCCGGCCTAGATCCATCTCCACTGAGGGAGTTTGGAAAATGGCAGGATCCTGGCAAATCAGATCGCAGTTGCTTCTTAATTGGTTTCCCAGCTATCTCCTCTGCCACTGTCCCTCTTCCACTCTGCCTCATGGGTCTGATCACGTCATTTCTGTGCTTAAGAGTGTCCCACCCAATACCTCTAGAATGAAGTCCAACATTCTTAGCAGGGTGGATGAAGTCCAACTCAGCCTGGCCCCCTAAACCCTTCACTTTTTTTTATCTAGACCCTTCCCCACCCATTCCATCTTTCCTTCAAGACTCACTGTGCCTCAACATGCCTTTGTTCCTGCTTCTCCATCTGCCTGAAATATCCCTCTCCCCTTGTCCACCGGGCAGATACGCATCCCCCACCACCACCACCACCACCTCCTAAAAGGTTCATCTCAAATGTCTCCTCTAAGGGCACAAGTTCTGCAGTCAGACTTCAAATCTCATCATGCTTCCTACCATGTGTCTTGGGCAAGTTCTTTAACTGTCCCAAGCTTTGGTTTCATATCAAGTAGAAACCATACCAGAGCTGTTTTGAAGACAGAGGGGGCTAATGCACACGAGAGCTTATTGCAGTTTGGCGCACCAGAAGCACACAATAAGTGGGTTGCAATATTATTTTCATCATTACTTTAGCAACAACTACTTCTACTGCTACTACTACTGCCACTCGCCCAGACAGAATAGGTCCTCCCTCCAATGTGCTCCCATATGTCTTGGTTTGGGTTCCCCTGACCTTGATATTGATTGTCCCAAAAGCAGACTCTGGGTGCAGGTGATTTAGCTGGGAATTGATCCCAGGAAGCCAAATGAGGAAGTATGAAAAGTGAAACTAGAGAGGAAAGCCTATACAGGGTGCATTGGTGAAAGTTGTGGGCAACTGAGGTTTAATCCTGCTGGGGGCCCCTAAAAAACTACGAAAGTGCCTTTCTTCAGTGCTCAGAGCCACCCACAGAGGACAGGAAAACTGGGATATTTATCCCCAGCTCCCACCACCATTGGTTTGAAGGCTGTCCCCTGAAACAGTACCTGCCCTTCACTTCCACTGCTGCAGAGCACATTCTTGTGGTGCCCGAGAAAGCCCTCAGGCAGAATAGAAGAGAAATGCAGGCATTTGAAGAGTTACGCTGTCAGTGAGCTGGGAATGGTCCACCTGATAAACTCTGGTAGGCCAAGGGCAGCATTAGCTTCTGCTACAGCGTTGCACCTTATACGTAAATATACACATGCCTTCACCCCCACGACGCAGTTAGAATTATTTATTAGTACTCATCTCTGTCTCTGCCACCCGCAAGTAAGAGCAGGAATTGTATCACATCATCTCTATATAATCCACTCTAGCACAGTACCTATATGTGCTATAGGCACACAATAAATTCTATGTGGAATAGAATTGCACTGCAATGACAGAGACTGGAATAATTCTAATCAAATCTTGGATAGTACTGGAGAGATCCCACATAGTATTTGAAAGGTATTCCTGCAATGATGAAATGTTGGGTTGTGACTTTTATGACAAATGATGCTCTCAAACTCTTCCAGGTTTTTAGAGAAAGAACAAGGCAGTCGAAACATGTCTATCCTTATGGTGGATTGTATTAATATCAAAATATTCCTCGTCTCTACTCAGAGAAAGCCCTTATCGGTTCTTCTCTGAGAGTGGATTATATGCTTCTACCCCCATTGAGGTCAGGCTTGAGTAGGTGAGTGACTTTAGCTAATGAAATGTGAGTAGATATGCTGTATGCCACTTTCAAGCAAAACATTTAAAGGGCTTTTGTGTGGTTCTGCCCTTTTTCTTTTCCCTGTTCCTTTGTCCAAGAATGAAAGGGACATTGAGCACAGTCACAGCCAATTTACAATGAGCATAAATACAAGAAAGAAGTAAACCTTTGTTGTTGCAGGCATCTAAGATATGGGTGTCATTTGATACTACATCATAACTTAACCTAAACTGGCTAACCCTACCACGTTTTCTCCCTCTTGTGACATGAAGAGGTGAGAGGAAGGTCTTGAGGGGGAGAGAGGGTCAACGTGAGGAGGGGTAGGTTGTCTTAAAAGTAACTCCACCTGCAACCCATGTGGACAAAGCATTTCCTGCCTCCCCCTGCATCTAGGAAAACGTCTGAGCATGAAGAAAGAAATGGAGCCCGGGAAAAGCTATTATTTCTTCTCCTCCCATGAACTGAGGTTTGGACTATTTGCTTTCCGGAATAGAATGTAAGCAAGATGATGCAGGAACCATGTCTGTCTGATTTACCCCTGTGCCCCCAGAGCTCAATAAGGATGTATGGAAAGAGGGAACATATGAAAGGAAAGGAGGGAAGAAGGGAGGAAGTCAAGCCCTCCAAAGTCCTGAAATTTAAAAACTGATTGACCTTGCAATGCTGAGAAAAAAGAAAGAAAAAAACTAAGGAAATGGATTTTGTTTGTGGATTTATAAAACCAGCTCTAATCAAAGGGCAAAGATTGAACTTCATTCATAATCTAGAATGTACATTAAAGCAATGAAATGGCAGTTTTCACCTATCAATTAGACAATGATATGTTGAAGACCTGTGATGGTTAGGCTAATTGTCACCTTGGCCAGGTAATGGTGCCCAGTTGTTTGGTCAAGCAAGCCCTGTGCTAATTGTAATATAAGGGCATTTCATGGATTTAATCATCAGTAAACTGATTGCAAAGATGGCTGATTACATCTATAATCAACTAAGGAGACTGTTGCCAGCAACGAGTGACAGCTCATCCAATCAGTTGAAGGCCTTAAAAGGGGAAGTGATCTCAACATTCAGAGAGAGAGAATTCCCATCTCAACTTCAGACAGCCAGCATCTCCTGGGAACTCATCAAGGATCTTCATTGAGCCCCTGGTTTGCAGCCTGCACTGCAGAATTTGGACTTGTGCATCCCCATGGTCGCGTGAGACAATTTTATAAAATCTCATACTATTTTCAGATATCTCCTGCCTGTTCTGTTTCCCTAGAGAACCCTGACTAATATAAGACCCAATACAGCCCATTTGTGGCTTATATGCAGAGAAATGGGAACACTCCTGAAGGAAACTATTGCAACCTGATAGAATATCTGTTAAAAACTTTAAAAATTTACAAACTCTTTGGCCTACCCTCAGCAACTCCACTTCAACAAATCTCTCCTAGATGAATACTCACAGATGCACACAAAGATATGGCTAAAAGAATTTTCATTTCCAGAATTTTTTATAATAATGAAAAATTGGATACAGTCTGTAAGTCCAACAGGAGAATGGATAATTAAACCATGACTCATCCCCATAATGGACTACCCTGTAGCCCCTGAAAATGATTTTGTACAAGAATATTTAATGTCATGGAATATTGACCATGATTATATTGCTAAGTCATTTTAAAAGTAAGTACATACATTCATAAACCAATATGTATGATATCCCCTAATAAGTGTTTTAATGCAATGCAGGAAAGATAATGACTAGAAATGAAAACGGTGATAATAACTAAGTGGTTGAGTTGCATTTTAATTTTCTTTCTTTTTTTCTTATCTGTATTTTCAAGGCATCCTACAATAATCATGCCTTGTAGGGCTGCTCTCGCAGCACCCAGTTGCCAACAGAGGGGCTGCAGGAAGGTGGAGCGTCACTCAGCTTGCTGACTGTCCAAAGGGCTTCTTATTTTCTCTATTTAATATGAAAGGCCCAAAGATCTGGCACCTCTGGAAGAGTCACTTAGCTCTGGTCCTTAAGTATCCCATTTGGGATATGTGCATTTCTGACAAGAAGCATGGACTTTTCCAACAAGTGGATACAGCCCAAGACCAGAAAAGAAAAGTAAATGCTTGCTTCAGTAAATCTCTCAATCTCTGAATTTTATTCATTGAAATAGAGCTACCTGCTGATTTGTGTTGTTTGTAGACTGATTAAAATGAGTTGATTCAATGAAGTTACTAGTAGATTTTAATAAGAAAAAAAAAATCAGTATTTATATATACCAGACTTTCCTATCTCTGATCTTTAGGTCCTTTTCAAGATCTCGTTTCATGTTCTCCAGCTAACTTTTGAGACAGAATACAGGATATGGATAAAGAAAAGAGGAGACTATATAGAGAATAGTCACATTCACTCAAAAAGTATTTTCTGATCTTTAGAGGAAGAGGAGGGCCTGCTGCCCTTCTCTGTTTTTCTCTCTCACAACATAGGATTAGGGGAACTTTAATCCTTTCCCCCACTTCTAGTGCTTCTGCCCACTCCCTCCTTACTAGCTTCTCCCTGAGGGAGAGAGACAAGCTCATGGACTGCTCAGAGCCTGGGATAATCCGTGGACCACGTTTTGCTAGCAGGTGGAGCTAGTGCCGCTTCACTTCCTGCATTCAGGCACAGATGCCTTCTTCCCAACTCCTCTGCCACAGGGGAGGACCTACCAGGCTCACTCTCTGTGCCTGATCCTCTGGCCACCACTGGATCAGTAGTGCAAGCTGGCCATCCTCACCTGTGCAGCTGGTTGGGTAAGTGGACTTAGAGACGGCTCTGTAGACCCAGCCATTCTAGACTTGAAGGAACAGGGAGAAGGAAGCCCCACCGTGGCCTCCTGGTCTGAGGCTCCACTCTTTTATCCAATTTTTATCAAAGAAGGTCTTCACTGGCGGAGAGGTTGGGGCCACTTGCAATCACTATTCCCCATTTGATCACTGTTTCTTCTTAAGTATGACCTGGTCAAGAGCCCCAGGATAGTAGGCATGAGTGGGAAGATTTACTCTCACCCTGAGGCTTAAACACGAGCACCTACTGTGAGCCAGGCATTGTGTTGGCTGCTGAACACACAAGGAAGCCACCATCCTTGGGGGCTTGAAGCGTGTCGGAGGAGACAGGTAAATATAGCAGATAAATATAGCATGATGTGATAAATACAAGAAAGTACAAACGGCAAAGAGAGCACAGAGATGGGGAAAACACATTCAATTGTGATAGAAGGTGTTGGGAGAAGATACTTGGAAGGCTCACAGAAAAGGTGACATTTAAGCTGCACCTTGAAGAATTAAAAAGAGAGATGCAAAGGCAGGAGACTCCAGGTGGAAGGAAGAGCATGTATGAAGAGAAAGAGGTGTGGCTCTACCTGGCATGTTCCAGGAGTGGTAATGCATAGACTCTTGGGTTCATGGTGCATTTCTTATTGAGTTATATAAGCTATTTATATATTAAGGCTATTAAGCCTTTGCCTATTTGTGTAGTAAATTAGAGAAGACTTACTCTATAATTATGTATGGGATAGGGTACAGTGGGGAAGTCCTAAAGATAAGGCAGTAGTTAGGAGTCTGTTTTTCTACTCATCATCCACTCAGAAGGTGGGTAGCATGTGAGTAGTAGGTGCTACTCACCAAAGCAGGCGAGTAGCAGCAAGAATGCATCTCCAGTGAGTTGTCCAAATTCACTTTGGTATGTGGCAGAAAAAGGAAGTCCAATAAGAAGGTTAATAAACTGCCTCCTAATGCAGTGCTCTTCCTCAGGCCTCATAGAGGCGTGCATCCTGGAGGGGGCCTCAGCCCAAAGACTGGCTGCCTAAGGAGTCTTTAAAAGCAGCTTTGAAAGAATTGCTGTCTTTTTACAGTTTCGACTAAAGACCTCCTTATGATATAATTCCAGGAACATTTCAGTTGAGAAAGCCCTTGGTCACCAGAAAAAATCAGAGAGACAGTTTTCTAAAATGTGCTGGACCATTAACAAAGGCCTCGTGGGGAAGATGGGACTTCATCTGGTCTTGAAGATTGAGTGGGATTTGGGTGGGTGGGGAAGAAAGTAGTGCATCGATGTTTCCACAAAACATTTACAAGGGCCCCCAGCCTAGGCTTGGCATCATTCCCCAGGAAAGTCTCTTTTGGTTTCAGGTAACAAAAATGAACTCTGCCTAGTTCGGTGAAAAGGGAGGATTTGTAGGAGAGTTACTGAGGTGATTCATGGACCATCACCTCAATTCCAACCTCACAGAGATCATCTGTCTCTGAATCCAAATTCTCAGAGACAGATCTGATTGGCCCAACTTGACACACATGTTCAACCCCAGCCCATCAGCTCTTGCCTAGAGTCTGGACCACATAACAAAAACATGGCTGCTTTAGGCAACTATCAAAAAAGATCACTGTAAGCTGGACTGCAGTCCCCAAATTCATAGCCCTCTCATGGAGAGGGGAAATAGTTGCTCAAAGTTCCTTCTATGCTAGAGATAAAGAGCCAGCTCAAATCTATGAGCACTTAGAGACCTCGGTTTGGTGTGGAAAGTAGTATTGCCAGATTCAGCAAATAGAAATATAGGATACTCAGTTAAATTTGAGTAGTTAGCTTTTTTCTAGTATAAGTATATCCCGTGCAATATTTGGGACATATGTACACTACAAAATTATTAGTTGCTTATCTGAAATTCACATTTAACTGGGAGTCCTGTGTCTAACCTGCCAACTGTAGTGGAAAGGTAATACTTTTGCAAAACTCTGAATTCTTGACATTTCCAAAATAATGACCACATCTTTGGGAATTTAAATGCCTGGGACAGATGTAAGGGTTTTCAATATGCCATATTGAGGACGTCGTGAGTGAAGCCAGCATCCTGACAGTGAGCGGTGCATCTGCAGAGTTACCAGTGAGTTAAATTGCTTTCTTGCAGAGAGTCAGCTTATTAATTTTGCATTTCAATTTTGGAATAGTTGGCTGAAGAACCTAAGATGGGAAATCCCTCGCTGCAGCTGTGACCTTGACCTGTCATTCTGGCTGACAGGACCACATGCAAGAGGACAATATTATGCCTCCAAATGCTATTTCCACAGTCTTTGGAGAGGGACAGAGAGGGCCACAGTGGCTACCTAAATGGGTACAAGGCTTCTTTGCTGTATGTTTATCCTGTCATATAATGTGACTCTTTCCTCTCTGTGAAAAGGATTCTGTTCTTGGAGTTAAACTTGGGTCCTGGTTCTGCAGCTGCCTCTTATAAGCTTTATGACCTTGAGCAAAACATAAAACCTCTTTGAGACTCTGTTTTCTCTTCTGTTATTGGGAGTAACAATATTACCCATCTCACAAGGTCATTGGGAAGAGTCAATATCCACCCCCCTAAGTGTACAGTCCTGTGGACCCCAGTTCCTCAAACTTTTCCTAGTCTCCCAAAATCATTCCTGTTTTTATTTTACTTGTCTTCCTATTGTCTGAGTCCCCAAGGTCAGTCATTTTAATAACGTTCCCCCCACCCAACCACCCTAAAACGTGTGCCTTGTTCATCATCCTATTTTACAAATTAGAGATTTGTTTTCCCCCGTCTCCACCTTGCTATAAAAACAGATCCGTGTTATCCAGCCCCAGTTGGGCTTGCCCTGTGCTCAATAAGCCCTTTACTCTCCTCCAACGGGCCTGGAGCTCAGAAGATCTCATCCTGACACAGAGCTGGGGTTTTGTTTCATACTGCACACATGACTGGGAAGAGGACTAGAGAAGACAGGAGTCCAGTCTAATCCCTCAGGAGAGAGGTGCTGTGAGAGGAACTGAACGAGCGCTTTTATGAGGGGGCCCACGTAGCTCTGCTTTGGGACATAGGTGACAAAGCATGACCAAGTGTGTAGTAGACACTAGTAAAGTAAATCAGGATCCAGTTCTCGGTTCCTTTGCACTTGGTGGATGAAGGTATGTCCCGTCCTGACAGATGGGTGGAGCTGAGATGACCTGTGTCATTCCCATGCCCAAACATCTCATTGCCAGGGCGAGCCCCTCCAGAATTCCCTTCCTCTGCCATATCTACAAAGGCTGCATGCTCCAGAAGGTGCAGCCCCAGGATGGCAGAGGCTCCGTGAGCTTGGAGTACAGAAATGACACTGCGTGACCCTGGACCTACAATAGATATTATAATCCACACCCAAGTGTGTGTGTGCATGTCATCAGAACAAAATTTCAATAAACACAACTTACCTTTACTAAATCCACTATGTTCTAAATTGATTGCATGATCTATTGGGTCATGACCTGCAGTTTAAAAAAAATGTGATCTGACCTCTGACCTCTGACTCTAAATTCAGTCCCCCTATTATTCTCTTTCACAGGTAGCATTGACTTCCTCCGTCTGCTTATCACAGTCTGTAATTACAGATCTGTTTATGTTCATGTGTCTAAGATCCACTTGTCCACTGGACCGTACTCTCCATAAGGACAAAGACTAAGTCAGTGTGGTCACGCCCTCTTACCTAGCACCTGGCACTGAACAAGCCCACCTAAAACATTCACTGACTGGTAAAAAAAATAATAATAAGAAGAAGAATGACACTAATATGTCACTGTGGTGTCTGTGGGTAATGCTGACTCCTTTATTATGGATGTTTCCTGTGGTGGGTAGAATAATGTCCCCCAAAGGAGCCCACATTCCAATCCTTGGAAGCTGTGAGCATGTTACCTGACAAGGCAAAGGGACTTTGCCGATGTGATTAAGCTAATGACGTTCAGATGGGGAGGTCAGCCTAGATTATCTGGGTAGGCCCAAGCTCCCCACAAGGGGCCCTAAAAGTGGAGAGCCTTTCACAGCTGTCGTCAGAGGGAGACGTGATTACAGAAGGATGGGCAGAGAGATGCAACGTTGCTGGCTCTGAAGATGGAGGGAGAGGGCCACGGGCCAAGGAATGTGCACAGTCTCTAGACGATGGAAAAGGCAAAGAAATGGATTCTTCCCTAGAGCCCCCTAAAAAGGAACGCAGGCCTGATGACACCTTGATTTTTAGCCCAGTGAGAGCCGTGTTGGAATTCTGACCTACAGAACTGTAAAATAATAAATTTGTGTTTTAAGCTGCTAAGTCTAAATTGTAATTAATAATTACTGGGCATATATGGGAAGTTTTTCTGAGTGCTCGACATGTTTTAACTTATGACAGTGATGCTATTATTATCTCATTTTTACAGTTAAGGTAACTGAGGCACAGAGAGGTTTAACAACTTATCCAAGGTCAATAAATGGTGGAGCCAGGATTTGAACCAAGACAGGCTAGCTCTAAAGCTAGCACCTAACCACTAGGCCGTGTCACTGTCTCAGAGTGCCAAGGAAGGATGAGACGGTGAAAGCAAGCTGTCTTCTTCGGCAGGTTTTTAAAATATTATTTATATTTTGTGTGATATTATATATTTTGATGTTTATATTACATTATATGATATGTTATCTTAATTATTATTATATTATTATTATTATTATTATTGGAGAGGGAGCAGGTCATAAGTCCAAGTTAGGAAAGCATGTCTTCTGAGCATCCTTCCTCACTCAGAAATCCTACTTTAAAGTCAGCTACTTCCTAATGTCGCCAGTTATACCCTGGGTTTGGTAAAAGACACTTGATACACAATGTCCCCTTCCATTCTCCCAGTAGCCCATGTAGTGATTATTATGTTTATCCCCATTGTGTTTGTGAAGAAACCGAGGCTCAGAGAGCTCAGGGAACTTGCAAATGGTCAGGGCTAGTGAGTGTCCCTGTGTTCGAGGCTGGCCATGGTTTTTCTCCCTTGCTTCTCCTCCCCACCTGCCTTTCTGCCCCCGTGATTTCCTCAGTTATCCTCTCACCTCTGAACAGACCTCTGGACCTATAGCCTCCTTCCCAAGATCATTCATTCACTCATTAATGCTACAAATACAATAGTGTTACTCAATGCACTATTTTTTTTTTTAAAGATGCTCTGGATTTCATAAATGATACTTTGAAAATACAGGGGGATTCCCATATACCCCACCCTCTCCTCCTCCCACACTTTTCCCCATCAACAGCATCTTTAATTAGTGTGGTACATTTATTATAAATGATGAGCACATATTAAAGCATTGCTACTAACCATGGTCAATAGTTTACATTATAGTTTACACTTTGCACTGCACATTTTTATAGGTTTTAACAAAATATATAATGGCCTGTATATGTCATTGCAATGCCATTCAGAACAATTTCAAGGGTCCACTGCTGAGTATATATCCAGAAGAATTAAAAGCATGACACGAACAGATATATGCACACCAATATTCATAGCGGCATTATTCACTATTGCCAAAATTTGGAAACAACCCAAGTGTCGCTCAACAGACGAATGGATAAGCAAATTGAGGTATATCCATACAATGGAGTAATACTCAGCTGTAGGAAGGAATGCAGTGTTAACACATGGTACAACATGGATGACTCTTGAGGACCTTATGTTGAGTGAAGTAAGCCAGTTACTGAAGGACAAATGTTACATGACCTCACTGATATGACTTAAGCAAATTGAGCAGACTCACAGAGCTAGAGTCTGGAAGATAGGTTATCAGGAGAGAGAAAGGGAGTAGAGTGTGGTGAGCCCAGGCTCAATATGGGCAAGATAAGGGGGAAGGGGGTGGTTGGGCAGTGGATGGGGTGAGGACGGTGCTGGAATGTCAATGCACTATTAAACCCAACAGGCTCTGGGCTGCAGTGGAGAACAAGAAAGAATGTTGAGCAATGACGCTTGGTGCTGAGGCTCCTTTCCGGGCCCCTGCCTAGAGCTGAGGGTCTAAACCCCGAATGCACATTAATATCACTGGGGACGTTTTTAAAAATTCTGTGGATGCCCAGGGCCCAGCCAAGACCAACTGAATCAGTACCTTAGGGGCTTGATTCTAATATCCAGTTGGGTTTGAGAACCACCAGCCTGGAAGTCTGCACAAATCTCCTCTCTGATGAAGAATATAAGACCTGGGTTGATTTTCTGACTGGAGAGCCCTGTGAATTCTTCCCGGCTGGGTTGGCATTCACCTGTGCCCCACATCACCCTCATCCCCACCTGAGAGAGGTCCCTTAGTCCAGCTGCACCTGGCTGCACCTCTCTCCTCTACGCACTTGCTCACACTGGCTCCTCTCCCTGGAATGCCCATTCTACACCCCTGATTGCCTGCCCCCCCGCTAGGGGGGGGAGAGATGACACACTGAAGCCCTGAGCTCAAGCATCACCTCCTTTAAAAAGTTTTTTCCAATTCTTCTTTCCAGGAACATAATAACCCCTTTCTCCTTTCTGTCCCACTGCCTCATCAACAAGGCACATCGCATCATCTTCCACCATCACACCTGTGCCATGTCTTGCCCCTGTCTACAAGCCTGACAATGTAGAGCACAAAACACCACATGGCCAATGTCACTAAATCCAGAAACTCGGCCCCTCACCAACCACTTTGGCTAAGGACACAGTAGGACTTAATTTTCATGTCAACAGATGCTAGATTTTCAGATATTACCCATCTAAAATTAATACTGATACATGAGAAGATAATAACAAAAGCTTTTCATCAGGCAAAATTAAGCTTATTTTGCAGTTTGTCAGAAAACTGAAAACTTGGGTAAACCTCACTATAGAACACATAAATCGTTATTGATATAATCAAATATTAGGAGTCCAACAATACAGAGCACTGGATTTAGAGTCAAAAAGACCCATATTATAAGTCAACTCATCCACTTGATAAATGCACGACTTTGTGCAAGCCACTTAACCTCTTTGGGCCTCAGTTTTCTCATATGATGGGGATTATAATGCTTCACCACGTTCTCCAACAGGTTGTTTTAATCATTAAATAAAATAACACATAGAAACACATGTATTCTTCAACTATGAATCCCTAATGCAAATACAAGGAAGAATTTTAATTCTTCCTGATTACTTGTGGTTTGAATTTTCCTTAATTAGTATCAACACTTTTACATTTGTATGAAACAGATCGAGATGTCCACTCAGAAATAATTACAAAGAGGGGTTTATTTTAGAAAATCTGTGGGATGTTGTTGGGGGGCTGGGTATGGTATATTCTTTAAAAAAAAAAAGAAAAAAGATTCAAATGACTTCATCTGGCTGAGATTCTTCCATAAACTATAATAGAAAATGTCTTATACCTGAACAATACAATTATGTTTAAATTTTAAGTAATAGCCAAGCATAGAGACTAGCTAAAGAAAGTAAGCAAGGGACAAGACATGATTAAACTGGAAACTGAAGAGTTGAGCCTTCAAAACAGGATATACCCACTGATGCATTTGGCTCTCCTCTTCCATACCCACCATGATTCCTTCCCTGTATAAACCAAACTTTACCTTCTCCATAAACAGAAGGTGTGTGTGTGTGTGTGTGTGTGTATGCATGTGAGAGTGTGTTCTCCTTCTAACATTTTTTTGTTTGTTGGCTTTTTTTTTCTGTTGTTGAGAGTGGTCAATTTGACCTTTGATAATGTAATACATGCACATGGCATTAAAGTCTAAGAGGAATTTCAATGCTACAGAAGGCGCTTCACAGCTCTCACTGGGATTAAGCTAGAGGGAATATGGACTGGTTCCAGATGACTGTCCCAGAAGTGGCAGAGCTGGCAAAAGAGATATCTATTTTATTTAAATATCTGTTCAAAGAGAGAGAGATAACTATTTTCTTGAGTTGGGAAGATCATCTCATTCAACTCTATGCTCCTCATTTTACAGATGTGGAAATCAAGGATGACCAGAGAGGGAAGGTGACTTGCCTAAGAACACACATCTAATATTTTTACAGACTCTTCCTAAGCATCCTACCATCTGCAAGGCACTATTCTGTTGCTTGGGGTGGTCCCCAGATTAATGAACCATGCTGTCCATACTCCAAGAGTCTAACAGAGGTGCCTGCAAGTGTCCTATCACACAAGGTAGAAACAGCTGAAGAGAAATGCTTAAGATTCTGGCAGAGCCAAAAGGAGTCTCTGATTGGGAAATGGGAAAACATTTCACGAAGAACGTGGCACCTGAGCTGGGCATCAAGGGATAGATGTGGGTCACATCACGCCCACACTGATTTATAGACCATGCCACATGCCCTTTTGGGGAACCCGTCATGGAAAACCACATCAAAATATCAGCTGATAAAAAAATAATAAGGCAACGTAGGGAAACTTAGAAGGAACACAGGCTGGGAAAGGACAAGCAGAAAGCAATCGCCTTGCGATTGATAGGGACCTTCTCTAGAAAAAAGCAGTACATCTGCTTGTGGGCAGCGTCAATCAGAATTACAAAAAGCAAATCCAAGAGGGGGTATATTCTGATTGTGCTAAGAAGTTAAAACAATACAATACAATTACTCAACAAATAATTTTGGTGGACCAACCTTCTCTCATATATAAAACATAGGTTTTATATTGCCTGCTTAATTTGGGTGGCAGGGGGAGACCCGCTAAGAGAGAAAAAGTTAAACAAAAACAATTTTAACTAGATTCCAAAATGTGTAGGGGATAGGAAAATGCCACTGTGAAAACTAGAAACACTAAGCCTGGCCACAGGAAGCCAGGTCCACGTGAAGAATAATAATCTGAGAAATTAGCCGACAGGGATGTCATTACCATAAGTGGTTAATGAAGCCACAGGAGGGGACCAGATGACCCAGAGAGGGGGTGGGAGGAGAGTCTTGGCCTGGTCTCTGGGAAATTCCATTCTTTAAAGGGCAGGATGTAGCAAGGAAGAGTCAGAGGTAACCTGGGTGATTGCAATTTCATGGCATGATGGGGGTGAAGGGCAGAAGGCAGTGGTTGCAAGGACACACGCCAAACAAGGAATTGTCCTTAAATATGTCCTCCTGCTCCTGCTCCCAGTGCTCAGAAGCTGCTCTTCCCTGGTGCAAGCAGGAGTAAGTATAGAATGATTAAATGCTGGCGCAGACACTAAAGGCAGGGTGAAGGAAACTCCTATACACCAAAGGGAGAAAATCTCCCAGGCAGTTCCTTGAACTTATTTTGCCCTGGGCAGCCAAAGAGCTCCATTTATCTCCCACCACCACCACCACACACACACACCACTGCACAGAAAGAAAACATTTACCTAGGGGACCAAACATCCCGTTTACAGCTGCTGTCCCAGCAAAATAACTGGGGGCGCCCCCTTTCGCCCTCAAAAGTATCCCAGCCTGAAAAACAGCTCAGTCGTAGCCAAGGGTTAAGAGATTTGGGGGAGAAGTGTGGGTGTGACTATAGAGGCAGCAAGAGGGAGATCTTCCTACTGATGGAATAGTTCTGCATCCTGACAGCAGTGGTGGTCACACAAATCTATACATGTGATAAAATGGCATAGAACTATACAGACACATTGTACCAGTGGCAGTGTCTGGGTTTTGATATTGTACTATAGTTGTGGAAAATATAACCATTGGGTTAAAAAGGAAAATTTTAGGTTATATATATATGTTACTAGAATAAAATTTTTTTAAAAAACTCCATAGGACTGTACAACACAGTGAACCCTAATGTAGACTATGAATGATAGTTAATCAATTATAATATTCTTTCATCAATTGTAACAAAGGTAACATGCTAATGCAAAGAGCTAACAATGGGGGGTGTAATATGGGAACTCTGTATTTTCTACATGGTTTTTCTGTAAACCTACAATTTTTCATAAAATTAAAATAAATGAAATAAAATTTAAAAAGATGTAACCATTAGGGGAAACTGAGTGAAGAGTACACGGGACTTCTCTTTGCAACTTCCTGTGAATCTATAATTATTTTAAAATAAGAAGGTTTTTCTCTTGGTTTTCCAGCTGCTAAAACAAATACCATATAATGGGTTGGCTTAACAGCAGGAATTGATTAGCTCCCGGTTTCAGAGGCTGGAAGGCTCGCTTCCTCCCGAGGTTGGTATCTTCTGGCTGGCCGGCTATTTTTGGGATTTCTTGGCTTTTCTGTCACATGACGACATCTTCTCCTTTTCCTTCCTGGTTCTGTCGACTTCCGGCTTCTGGCTGCACCTCATGGCTTCTCCTTTCGTGTCCAATTTCCTTTGCTTATAAGGACTTCAGCCATATTGGATTATGGTCCACCCTCACTCAGCTTGGCTCACCTTAACTAATAACCTTCCAAAGTTTTATTTACAAACAGGTTCATGTCCACAGGACCAGGGGTTTTTGGGGGGTCATGATTTAATTCTCAACAACTTTTTTTTTAATTACCCCAGCAGTATTCACTGACTGCAAATAGGAATGTGAACTGCTACAGCTACTGATGGGGTGTTGGGTAAGACTGTTCTTTCTAGTTTAAAATTACAAGACATCTAGACCAAGAATTCTCTATAACTCTTTTATTAGCTCTGATATAGGAAAACAGGACTCAACATGGATGGATGTAGCATAGGGCAGTGGATGGGTGGATGGACCAGAACCAGCATAAAAACAGTAAATGTTGGTCAGAAGCAAGAACAGGAATATAGGTGTGCCCTGGCTGTCAGCTTCGTCAGTGTTCCAGAAAGGAGAGAATTAATAGTTAACTCTAGACCCACACTATAGTATAGTTGTAAATACATAGTTTAGTAACCTGCTTTTAGTTTATTCCATAGGATTTTTGTCATTCTCAGCCACTGGGCTTATTTTCTTTTTAAAGTCACAAGTTAAAAGAATCCCTTCAGATATTTTAATAACCACTTCCATTTTTTGAATGTTATTTGTTTACACCATTCACATATTATTTCACTTCAATACTCACACAAACTTACAAAGTGTGTATAATTATCCCCATTTTGCAGATGAGAAAACTGAGACTCAGAGAGACTAAGCAACTTGCCCAACATCACATGGATAATAATGGACAGGACCAGGATTCAAGCCCATGTGACTCAGACCCCAAAACCATGTCATTCTACCATGCTACATGGGCTTTCATGGGATAAGGTTAGGCGAGGTTAGGCAAGGTTAGTGAGGGGTACAGGGTAACCTGAGCTGGGGAGACCCAACCAACACCTACAGTCAACCTATGGGCTAGAGAAGGAAATGCTCCACTCGGAGGACAGCCTCTAAGACTGTTCCCTCCACCCCTAGTGCCAGGGCAGCAAAGTCTCTCAGTTCTTTCTCTCCCCTCCTGTCCTCCCTTGAAGGTCTGGATGAGGACGAGGAGAATCCTGCCGCCCATGCCAGAAGATCTCTCTGAGAGCTCACGCGGTCTCGGACTCAGTGCAGACCCACCAACTCCATCTTCCCATCTGTGGCAGGCAGGTACAGCAGGTGCTGGGCATTAAACTAAGACCCTCATGGTGCAGCCAGATGTCCTTGGCAACCACTGAATACAGAATGGAATCTGGAAAACCCACGTCCTTTCGTTAATAGCAGCTGCCTCACATCACAGAGAAAGACTCTTCCTAGCCCAAGAACATCTCCAGCAAGGGCTCAGCCGGGAAACCCCTGCAAAATCCACTCTCGCAGCAAAATCTGAGCTCCTCGTGCCAAATAACTGGATCTGAAATGCTGAAGCAAGAAAAAAGGTGGGGGGGGGCACAGCTGAGATGGGGCTGACATTCTGCCTGGTAGGCTCGCCAAACAACACCAAGGAGTTTGTCTCCTGTTCACGCAACTCAGGCAAATTGAGGTGTCACGGGGTCAGACCAGTCGAGTGGCCAGGTGAAGTTAGGCAGGTTGTAAGCCTCTCCACCTCCTCTCTGCAGACACGGCTACAGAAGAAAGAGAGGGACTAAGAACAACTATGTGGCCTAATAACAGGTGCTTAGAAACTAGCAGCTGTACTTTGAGTTTACTCTGTGGCTCCTGGGATAAGTACTTGATATGCATTTGCCTCACTGGATCCTCACAACAGCCATATAGAGTGGTCTAAATATCATCCCCATTTCACAAGTGAGGAAACTGAGCTCAGAGAAGCCAAGCAATTTACCCCAGATTCCACTGAGAAACAGTACAGACAGGATTTGAACCCAGGTGAGCTAAGTCCCGAGCCCACACTTTCCGCTGCTCTTTTTCTGTCTCCCTCACAGCTAGGGAGGAAGGGGCAGGGTGAAGCATATCTAGACCCCAGGCCTGCCCAGCTCTAAAGCTCTTGTCTACTCAGAACATTCCATATATGTGGTCACTTGGGGTGTGGTACACACACATATCTGTGCACAATCACATACGGCTAGGTAACGAACACATGCACGCACACACACACACACACACACACACACACTTGGCTTTTGATGCCTGCTTTTTTGTGCACGTGTCTTTACACCGTGTTCTTTGATGACTGCACGCTCAGGGATCCGAAAGACCCAGTGTTGGGGTCTCAGGGCTGCCCCCAGGTGGCTGAAGAGAACTGGCCTTTGTGGAGAGCTTGCTGGCTTTGGCAGGTGCGGCACGCACCCTATCTGAGCAACCAGGCAGCAACCCACGAGTCCTGGGGCAGGTGTCACCCCAGAAGGGGCTGCCATGGTCGTGGAGGGATCCTCGTCCCAGCCACAACTGGGACCTGTCCGGCCCCTGTCCCATCCCCTCTGCAGCTGGGTGAGAAAGTTCTAGCCACAACGCTCAAGACCAAAACTTTGCCATATTTTCCAGTCAGGTACCTAGCAGGTCCTGAAAGATTTGGACTTTGAACAAGTGAGGCAAAAGCTTCACTGAAATACAAGCCTCAGGTCTTGTTTGTGAAGAATAAAACTCCACAGTGAGCAGGGGTGGGATAGGTAAAGTACAGTGACCCAAGGGAGAGGGGAGGAGAATGGTCTTGGAAAAAGAAACTGGTGAGAGGAGAGACCATGCCAGGAAGGAGGACAGAGGCGCCCTGGGTACAGTAAACATCAACAGAAAAGGGAGCCAGCCCTGCACACTAAACCTGCCCACGATGGCTGCTGGGAGCGGGACTTTATTGGGGTTCATTCTTCATAGCCTCATCTTAAGGCCTGGTGCAAATGCTTCTTAAGCGAACGTGGGGGTTGTTCACCCAAACATCAGTCCCAGGGTGCAGCGTCACTGGGGCCACCTCGGCAGCCTGGGGGACAGACCACATGGGTCTCATGTCAGGAGAGCAGACTGGGAGACACTCAGGGATCCACTCTTTTTTGCCTTAGAGTCTGGAGGAAGAGCTTTATCCCAGGTAGTGCCCCGGTAACTTCATAGGTGGGTCTGAGCTGGGCAGTATTGAATTTATAAGAAGAAGAAGAAGAAACAAAGGTTTGTTGAGCGCTTAGTGTGTGCAGTTGTTGCTCTAAGAACTTGCACATAGTAACTCACTTAATCCATCTGTAAAATGGAGATAAGGTAATTATATTTATCACACAGTTGTGAATATTAAATGAGATGATATGTGAAACTGATGATGATGATACTGGTGACAGCAGTGGTGATGATGGTGGCAGTTGTGGCGGTAATGATAGTGGCTAATGGTAGAAATGGACGTGATGATAGTAATGGAGGTGATGATGGTGGGGAAGGTAGTGGAGGTGGTGGTAATAGGTGGAGAAGTTGGCAGTGATGGTGGTGATGGTAATAGAGGTGATGATAGTGGAGATGGTGATGGTAATGGTGGTGATTGTAATATGCATTTAGTGCAGTGGTAAAGATATAGCTTTGGAGTTACACAGAGACCTGGATTCAAATCCCAGCTCCATCACCTATTCATTGTGTGGCCTTAAGCAATTAATTTCTCTGAGCCTCAGTTTCCTCATCTGTAAAGATGGGAATAATCATACCTCCCTCATGGTGACGTATATCACTTTCTTAGCACAATCCCGGGCACTCAATGCCCGTTGACTACTGTACTATAGAGGCGGGTGGTGGTGACAACAGGTAAGTGACAATGGCAGGGATGGGGTTCCCAGGAGACATCAAAAGAGCTTAGATGCAGCAGAAGGTGAGTCGGCTCCTCGTCACACTCTAAACAACTCTTCAAGCAGAGACCACCTTAAGAGACTTCTCTTTCAGAGAGTGTTTTCAACTGGCTACATTTGGTCCCAAGTGCACCAGAAGTCTTTCCACACTTACCACATTCCAATCTCCACTCATGTAACCATTAACCAGGCTGGACCAGGTTGAGCTGGGAAATAGACAAAGGTTATCTCTAGCATTATTGCACAACCCCCTACCCTCCCCCAGCACTGGCACCCTGTGGCCTCAGTTGACCTCTAATTGGCTGGAACCCTAACTGCCCTGCTCTATCTTCTTCCCCCTGTCAGAACATTCCTTTCACCCTTCAAAGTCCATTCAAATGTTGCCATTTGGGGCTCTATGACATCAAAGCTAATAATAATAATAAATAATAGCTAATATGTATTGAGTCTTACTCTGTTTCATGTATTAGTTTATTTAATCCTCACAACCACCCTTTGAGTTGGGTGAAATTAGTAGTCCTACTTTACAGGAGCAGATATTGAAGCTCAGGTGGGTTAAGTAATATTCCTAGGTCACACAGCTTGTAAGTTGCAAAGCTAGGACCTGATTCAAGCTGTGTTTCCTCCTGGGGTGATTCTACCATATGATGCTGCCTGCCTTTCAAAAATTTAATGCACAGGAGTAGAGGGTTGAAGAGGCAAGATGGAGGCAAAGCTATTGGAGGAAATGTGTGTTTGGCTGCTCCTCAGCTTCCATAGAAAGGGAGTTCTCACCACCAGCTTCTCTGTAGACAAAGACCTGGTATCACCATGGACCAAATGTCATATTCACTATGAGTCATAGCAATAGGATGTCAGCTCCCTTTTCAGCTTCTGAAAAGACAGACTTTTAATAGAAGAACTGTTGTGGCATTATCGCAGCAGTTCCAGAATTTTATCCTTTAGATATACTTGCACACATGTGAGTTAACATATGTACAAAGTTACTATTTCTAATGGCAAAAAATAAGGAAGCAGCCCAAATGTCTATCACTGGGTAATGGTTAAATGAATTGTGTAATACACATACAAAGAAATACTCTTCAGCCATTGAAAAAAAAATGAGGAAGTTCTATCTAGAAAGATATGGAATGATCTCTACAACATATTGTGAAGTGGAAGATGCTAGAACAGCATACATGTTATGTCACTTGTATCTAATATGGAGAGGGAGGAGGACACATCTATGTGGGTTTTTTTTTGTTTTTTTTGTTTTTTTGTATATGCACACACTATCTCTGGAAGGGTACACAAGAACCTGGCATCCTTGGCTCCTCTAGAAAGGAGCCCGAGAGGCTGGGAGATGGGAGGGGGATAGGAACTTTTTGCTCCATCCCATCATGTACCTTCTCAATTTGGACCCTGCACTAGGGTGAAAAATGTCCTGCCAAAATCATGACCACCCAGAATCTGTGAATGTAACCTGACTTGGAAATAGGGTCTTTGCGGATGTAACCAAGGTAAGATCAGGTCCTACGAGATTAGTTTGGGTCCTAGATCCAATACGACTGGCATCCTTACAAGAAGAGGGAAATTTACAGAGACACAGGCACACGGGGAAACACCACGTGAAGATGGAGGCAGCTGCAACCCACGGAACGCCAGGGATCGCCAGTAACCACCAACAGCTGGGAGAGAGGCATGAAAACCATTACCCCCACCCCTCCCGAAAGCCCTGCTGGCACCTTGACTTCAGACTTCTTGACTCCAGAACTGTGAGGGTACACATTTCTACTGTTTTAAGACAACAAGTGTATGGCACTTTGCTATGGCGGCCCTGGGAAGCCAATACGTAACTACACCAACATAAATTAAAGTAAATGTGTGTGTGTATGAATAACCATAGGGAATGTTTGTGGTACATTAAGAAAAACACGGTGTGTGGCACCAGAGGCCTTGAATTTGATTCCTGTTTCTGACACCTTGGAAAAGCCACTTGATGTTTCTGAATCCAGGTTTCCTCAATTAACGGGGAGGGGGTGGATCATGACAGCGACTTCTCAGGGATGTTGAGAGGATCAAGTGGCAAGGTGTGTTTGCTTGTTCATTCTCCAGATATCTGTTGAGCACTCACTGAGGCCAGGCACTGGGCTTGCCGCTGCGCATTAACAAGGCAGGTCCAGCATGCGTGCCCGCCCCCACCACGTTTTCAGCTTAGTGCAGGCCAGGGGTTCTTAACCAGGGGTCCGTGAGCTTGAACTGAAATTCAAAAAAAACATTATTCTTGTGGGGACGTGTTGGTGCGGGTGTGATATATTTA
Organism: Cabassous unicinctus; assembly: GCA_029593785.1. NCBI lineage: Eukaryota > Metazoa > Chordata > Mammalia > Cingulata > Chlamyphoridae > Cabassous > Cabassous unicinctus. The sequence goes on from JAQZBX010003228.1 coordinate 31,940, forward strand.
TTAAATAATACACAGGATATAGTGTGGACTTAGTAAGGGGTCCATGGTTTTCACCTGACTGGAAAAGGCATCCGTGGAATAAAAAAGGTGAAGAACCCCTGGTCTAGAGGGAGAGCTGACATGAAACAGCTAAAGCCACAGCCATGCAGTCACGTGCTGTGACGAATACTGCAGCCGGAGAGAACCGGCTCTGAGAGAGGACCCTGCGGGGACCTAATTTTTTATCAGAGGCCTGGGTCTGAGAAAGTGATACACAAGTTCAGACCCATAGGGTAAAACAGGCATTCCCTTGGCCAAGAGAGCGAGGAGGTGGGAGATGTGAAATTCCTGAGCTAGAAGTGAAGTTGTAAGATTTAAGAAACCAAATAGCAACCCCAATGGCTCGGGAGCAGCAAGTCAGGGGGAGAGTGGAAAGAGATACAGCTGGAGACAACAGTTAGGGACAAAACATCCTGAGCCTCGGGTAGGTCATGGTAAGGACCGTGGAGTACCTTCCAGGTGCAGCGGGGAAGCCGCTCTTCAACGAGATCCAGAGTAGCGTGGCAAAGAAGAGAGCAGACTCAGGCAAAACATGTTCAAATCCTGGTTCCCCACTTCCTGGCTAGGGGAGCTGGGGCAGGCCACTGGGCTGGGTTTCTGGTCTCTTGATAGAGAGGCAATGAGTGCCTCTGGTAAGGCTGTTCAGAAGTGTACGTGCGATCCCACCACAGGTCCTTCGCTCGGTGCCTGGCACCTCTCACACTCAGCAGATGACTTAGCAGCTGCTGCGTAATAGCTATAGCGCATTTCTGAAAAATTCCTCTAAATAAGGGCAGGCAGACTAAGGCCCCTGGGCCAAACCCAGGCAGCTGCCTGCTTTTAACTGCCCACAAGCTAAGAATGTTTTTTTTATATTTTTAAATAGTTGAAAAAACTGAGAAGAAGAAGAATATTTCATGGCATGTGAAAATTACATGAAATTCAAGTTTCAGCACCCACAAATAAAGTTTTATTGAGACAGAACCACACCCATTCATTGATGTATTGTCTATGGCTGCTTTTGTGCTATAGCAGCTGAGTTCAGTAGTTGAAACAGACACCATCTGGCCTGTAAAGCCTAAAATATTTACAATCTGGGCCTGTATAGAAAAAGTTTGATAATCCCTGCTCTAAAGAATGGATTAGAGGGGCCCAAAGATACAAGTAGGAAGAACAGTTAGGAGGATTTGTATAATCTGAGTAGGATATAATATTGTAAAGGGAGATGAGTAAAGAGATGAAAGAGGGATTCTCTAGAAGTGTTTTAGGACTCTAGGAAGGGCTTACAAATATTGGGTCTTTCCAATATTTCCTATATTGAACATGGTCGTGACAACTTCTGTCTGTAAAACTTAAGATGTTTTTGTGGCAGAGCCGGTGTAGCTTAGTGGTTGAGCACCTGCTTCACAGGTACAAGGGCTCAGGTTCAATCCCTGGTACCTCCTAAACAAAAAGAAAAGAAAAGATGTTTTTGTGCTTCTGACATCAGCTCTAACAATCCTACAGTTCTGGGACCCTTTACGACACCAGCAGAGGGTAACTTCAGTCTCTGGGTGACTGAGACCCCAGTGGTGTCACAGATATGTAATGGTGGCATATTCCAGGCAAGCCTAGGGCTGGGTGATAAATGCAACTCAGCGGTCATCAGGAACCATCCTGGGTTGTGGTCATGCTCCCGTTACATGGTCATGGCAGACCCCGGGAGAGTGCTGGGGTCCATCTCTGTGCCTGACAACTAGCCCAACTCAGGAAACATGAGGACAGGTGAGAGGGGAGCCACAGAGTCAACTGGAGAAAAACATCCATGAGAAAGATGAAACAACCAGGATTACCTGATAATGGTTGCTAACGTGTATTGCATATCTACTGCATGCCAGATGTTTGTTTTAGTTTTCTTGGCTGCTCAAGCAAATACCATGAAACAATGGTATTTTATTTCAACAATGGGAATTTATTAGCTCACAGTTTTGAGGCTAGGAAAAAGTCCAAATCAAGGCATCATCAAGGTGTTGCTTCCTTCCCAAAGACTGTGGCATTCTGGGGCTGGCTGCCGGTGATCCTTGGTCCTGGGTTCCTCTGTCACATGGCAGTGCACGTAGCAGCCTCTCCTGGCCTATCCCTTCTCTTCCAGGTTCCAGTGACTTTCAGCTTCTTGCTTGCTGTGGACTTTTATCTGTCTGTCTGAATTCCAACCTGCTTATAAAGGACTCCAGGAATAGGATTAAGACCCATCCTGATTGAGTTGGGCCATACCTTACCTGAAGTCACCTCATCAAAAGGTCCTTACAATAGGTTTACCCCCACAGGAATGGATTAGGTTTAATAACTTGTTTTTCTGGGGTATATAGCTCCAAACCACCACAGTGTTGCTTTAAGCTCTTTATATGGCATCTTCCATTTAACCCTAACAATCAGCATTACATGGTAGCTACTACTATGATACCCATTTCACAGATGAAGACAAAGAGACACAGAGAGGTCAGTTAAGTTACCCCAAACCACACAACTAGTAAGTAGAGGAGTCAGGCTTCTATTCCAGGAGGTCTGGTGGAGAGCTCGGGTTCTTAACCACTATGCTTTACCCTCTAGCCGTTCAAGCCCTCAGGGAGATGTGAAGACTGAGGGTCATTTATTATGCAATGATCCATTCATTTTTTTCTTGAAGTCATGTGTGGCTATCGACCTGTGCTTCCCATCAGCCTGCAATGCCATTCCACGCCATGACCCAATGCAGTACCAACAAGGACCGATTAGGATTTCCACTGGGCTTTTGTGCAATCAACATACAGAGTACTCCTGCAAGTTCCAGACTGGTGCACCACCTACATGCCATTGCCCAGTGCTGTCCAGCGCTTCCCAAAGCATCACAGAGTCACCTTTCCACCCAGAGCCCAGCAGAGTGGTCTGGGCATGACCATCTGCATCAGAGACAGAAGTTGGACATAACGTCAATGACAACCACAAGAAGAACAACCATTTATTCAGTGCTATGTGCTGTCATTCAAACCCTCTCAACCACCCTGTGAATTGAAGTAACCAGATAGGTATTGTTATTCCTCTTTCCCATAGGAAACAGAAGGTCAAAGAGTTAGAGTACTTGTCACAAGATCCCCAGAAAGAATATGGCTGAGTCAGTATTCACACTCAGGACTGCCTAACTCTAAACCTCCATCCCCAACCAAGAGGGCATGGTGTCTCCCTTAAAGAATAATAAGGAATTTTCTAGGAGCAGCTCAGGTCAATAGGTATTCATTGATCTGATAACATGTGCCCAGTACTGTATTAATCCTTGGGACCCAATGATACAGAAATGGTGCCTGCCTAATGGAACTTGGAGTTCAATAAGGAAAACTGTGAAATGCATCCATTCAACAACTATTTATTGAAGGCTTGCTATATGCCAGAGGCAGCCACTCAGGGCTTGGGGATGCAAATGAACAGGAAAGGTAGGAATGCTGCCCTCACAATGTTAGGCCATTCCAAAGCATTGTAGTGGAGCATTTTAGGCAGGCAGTTGGTGAGGTGGAAGGAGAAAACAGGGGTCCCAGCTAGGTGCCACCTCAGCTTGGATGCACTAAACTGCCTTCCCTGGCCTCCCAAGAACCACTGAGCTAGGCCTTGGAAGTCTGGAGCTGCTAAGGGGTTGCATTGCAGGAGGGGATAGGAAAGGGGCGGACAGGTTTACAGCACTGGGTAGCTAATCCCCAGTTTTACTGAATTCCCCAGGAGATCTCCAAGTACCACAAGGGGTGTCATGAAGTTCTCACAAGTGCTCCAAAGGAGATTAATTTTAATTCACTTCCATCTAAAGAGTAACTATGCTGGCAAGCAACATTACGGGAAAGGGGAGACAGAGGGGTGTTAAAGAGAAAGCAGTGATGTTAAACATCTGATTCAAAATGTCTGGGAATAAGGGAGGCTTGTTGTTGTTATTGGTTTTTTTGTTGTTGCTATTAAGTGCCTTAGAACTAAAGGGAAGGAGGAGAGACATGCCTAGGAATTTTCAAATAAACCAACAGGCTTCCACTCTACAGTCTGGGGAGGGTGAACCACCACCAGACTATACTAGCATGTGGCATCTATGCTTGGAGAGTCTCCTCAGCTGGCCCACTGTCAGAATGGGACATATTATCAGAATCTGGATTAGGTGGCACATGTAATTAATAAGGCCCCAATGACCATCTCCTTCAGGGCTGGGATTGAGGCCTCAAAGGACCCCAATCCCAGGGTCCCTGGAATGAGACCCAGGCAAACCTGGCGCTTCCCTTTTGTGCATTGATTCATTCATCCAACAAACTTTTACTGACCATCTATTACATGCCCAGGGCTATGCTAGGTGCTGGGGATGCAAATAGGAACAAGCCAAAGTCCTCAAGTTGCTCAGCCTATTGGAACTACAGCCAGAGCAGGAAGGACTACAGGAGCACGTGGGCAGCATTCCCAACCTGGACTGGGAAACCAGGAACGGTCTCTTGGAGGAAATGATGGCTGAGCCCAGCCCAAATTGCTGACCCCAAAAATCATGAACTAAACTAATGATTGTTGTTTTTCAACACTAAATTTTGGGGTGGTTTGTGACACAGCAGATGCTAATTGGTATAGGAGTCCTGTCAGGACAATGAACTGCTCGAGTTTGTGTTTTAGAAAGATCTCTCCAAGAGATCTTTGCCAAGGGAGGCTGTGTGGAGTTAGGAATCTGCACGACAAAGACAGCAGGCTGGGAGGCCACACAGGAGGCTATTGCAGAAATACATAAGAGAGATGATGGACAAGTTTGGCAACAGTGGAGATGGAGAGAAGGGAAGAGATTCCCCAGAGATGTAGAAAGAATAGCTGCATAAGTAATTGCAGAGTCAGAAGGGGGAGGCATCTCAGCTGAGCCCCTGGCCTCTGATTAAGGGGCTGGAGCACGACGGGGGGTCCTGCCACCAGCCTGAGTTTCAGATAAGTCGCCTGGTCACTGCTGCCAAACAGAATCTCTCCCAGGGCCTTAACAAGCAGACTGGCCATGCTTGAAGCAGTCTGACACCCTGAAGAGATATATCTGTAAGCTAGAGCTTTCTTTGGTGATCCTAGAGATCTTTAGATAGCAAGGAACAGCTTCCTAGCACCTTCTGTCTCCCATTCCTCTCCCCGAGCAAAGATGACTGGGTAATGCATCAGCCCAGTCCAGCCCTTCTCCCTTACTTGGCTCCTCCCCTTCTCCTTCATTATTATCATCATGATATCTGCATTTCTCAGTATTTGTATTTCAAAGAATTCAGGGTAACACATTCCTTCTAGAACTGTGCTGTCCAATATGGTAGCCACATGTGACTCCTGAGCACCTGAAATATGGCTATTCTAAATTGAGATGTGCTGAAAATGTAAAATACATATAGGATTTTGAAGGCCTAGAATGGAAAAAAAATCAACATAGAATATTTCAATACTTATAAAATTGATTACCAGCTGAAATGATAGAATTTTGGCTATATTGGGTTAAAGTAATAGAGTATTAAAATTAATGTCACCTATTTCCTTTTACTTTCTTGGTGCTAGGAAATTAATTTAAAATTATATATGTGGTCTCATTCTATTTCTATTGGGCAGTGCTGTTCTAAAGCAACAACCCATCTAAGTTTTTATTGAAATAGGAGGCAACCCATTGGCTCACAGCCACTCTGAGGCTTGACACAAAAGCCTATCTCTTGAGGAGTCTGGAATCATGGACCAGAGCAGAGCCTGGGCATCACAGGAAGGCAGGAGAGCTGGGCAGTGTAAGGGTGACCGACCCTGGCTCTGGTCTCCCACAGAGCTGGTGTGATGCCTGGAGTGGCCATTTTAGTAACCCCAGGCCTGCATAGTTAATAATCTCTTGGGTGGTTCTTTCCAGATGTCTCAAGAGCCCCTCACTTCATACTCAACATGTCCACAATGGGGTTTCTAATCTCCCCCTCCCCACCAAAAATAGTTAGCAGCAGCAGCATCTAACAGATGACTCCTGAAGACAGAAAAAGGCAAGCCCCTCTAGCTACCTCAGAAGAGAAAATTCATCCCCTCTACACAGTCCTTCCTGGGGCAGGGAGGCCTGTTTGGTGAGATGGAGCCAGGAGGTGTTCCTGCCAGACAGAGCCCGTGAACGTTTTCTTCCTTTAGGAGCTGGTTTGCCAAACAACAACAATAACAATGACAAGAGAGCCAGTTCGGGTGGGTGGGGGGACAAGCATGCAGCACATTGTTTAGCACATCGAGGCCACTTCGTAAACGATAGGCCCCCTTTCTCTTTTCTTTTTCTTGCCTTTCAGTATGAAGGCTATGCCTGTCTGACGTCCCTCCCTACCTAGTAGAACTGTTGTGAACTGAGCAATTCTGCCTTTGGAATTTACATATTTCTAAGCTTCATTCTGCAGCCTCCACATTATATCCAAGGGAAACAGGCCCCAGTCATAGCAAGAAGGGCCTGAGATATCGGGCAGTCCAGAGTTCTCTGCTTGAAATGATTTTGGAGGGATGGTCGAGGGTGGGGATGAGGGCGGCAATGTTGAACGTCCTGACCTGTCACCCGAAGGGGCCTTCTCTGCTCATGAAGAAGTGTCCTTTGGACCAGCCAGGGTCTCACCCCTGTCTTGTCCCAAGGGAAGGCCATCTTCTCAGATCCAGTTAGTGAGGTGACCACAGGCTGGTAGATAGCTGGGCATATCCAAGGGTCAGGAGACACAAGAAGAGTTGCAGCTTAGAGCAGAGAAGCCACCACCAAGGGTCGCTGTCCTTGCGTAGGGGGTGGGCAGCCAGGAGCCAGGAGCAGAGTGAAGGGAAAAGTGAACCGCAAGATGGGGTGGCAGGATGGTGCACCCAGACCCCGAGGGACCACAGGCAGTGGAAGCCAGGTACCCAGGTCCAAGAAGCAGCGGAAGGGCACACGAAATGCATGAACTGCTCATGGCCCAGCAGAAGGCCCTGGCAGCTTAAAGAACAAAATGCACCTGCAGCCGCCACGCTCAGCCCCACTGGAGTTCTCAATATCTGGATGCAACACAAGCTGGAGGAAAAGACTCAAAGGGCAGAAAAAGGGAGGGAACCACCCACCAGGGGCACCCCACGGGTGAGATGGAACAGAAGGTGTGGGCAGGCCTCCCAGGGGCTGGTCCTGGGTCTGCAGAGCCAGCATGGCCACCATGCTGCCAAGAGGCACAGGACGTTTCCTCTTTAAAGTCAGTCCATTCAGAGAAAAATACTCAGTAAATAATAAAGCAGGCAGTGCCTGGCATGACAAACTCAAGCTAGTAATATATAAATGATTCACGTTTGGAAATTCTAGCTTGGTCCATCCCCATCTTCCCTGAGTTGGAGATGGAGGAACTGCGGCCCAGAAGGTTAAAATAATTTTCCCGAGGACACTCAGCGTGCACTGACAGAGCCCCATCTCCTGAGTCCCTCTTCACTGTTCTTTTTGCATGTATCACACATGTGTCACTTTCATGAAAGAAGTGGGATTCAAGTTTATGGGGAAATCTTGTGGCAGTGAGGCCAGATAGCAATGTTTCCTTTATTTCTTCAAAGGGGAAATGAATCACGGCCCTTTAAAGACCCAGGGTACTCCAAAGGCAGGCCTGCCAGTGGGGATGTCCCCACGGTGCTGGTTCCCTTCACAAGAGCAACTGAGCATCCTTTCCTAAGGCAACAATAGCAAAACACCAGCAAATGGGCTTACAGCGCTCACGAAAATCTTTTGGAAATGGATTGAAAAAACAAAACAAAACACAGCACGTCATTTAGGGCTCCTGCCTCTGGGAAGATGGAGTAGACATACTTTTCCCTATTCCTCCTGTGAAGTACAACTGAAAACCCGGGACATCATATATACAACAAACAAGAATACTCTGAAAGGTGGAGCGAAGAAGGCAGACTGGCTAGGGAACTCTAGACGTGAGAAAGGGCATGGTGGGAAATTCCCTGGGTTGTCTTTTGGCCTCAAGTATCCTATACTTGGAGCTGAAGACGCTGGCAACCTGGAAATGTCAAAAGGCTCAGACAAATACAAAACAAAGCAAAACACAAGAGACTGGCTTTCTCTAGCCAAAGACCTAGGAAAGGAGCAGCCTAGGAAGACAGAAAACGTTTAGCTGATAATCTCTCCAGCCAAACACCCCAGAAATAACTGTGGACCCCCTCCTGCCCACCAACAAAGGCCAAGCAAGGAGCCTAAACTTCCATCCTTGTGAGGCTGTAAGGAAGAGCCTCAACACGCCCTCTGGCTTGGGGTTAGAAAAGGCCAAGGAGGGAGCCGGGATTTTCATGCCCACCAGCCCCAGGGAAGTCCACACAGGGGCCTGGACGTCCATTCCCATGCCACAGTAATGAGACACCTCTCCCCTTCTCGCTGATGTCAGGTGGTGTCAGGAGAGGCCCGGTGTAGGGTCAACATTTTCACCACGGCAGGGGTAATGAGGCCATCGTCACTGTGGTGTCAGTAGAGCCAGAACGCCCACCCTGCTTAGCAGCAACAAGGAGTCTTCGTTCTCAGGTGCCAAGGGAGGCTGAGTGGAGACCCTGGACTTCTACCCCTGCCTGGCAGTAACAAGTTGGCACCCTCCCTACTTCCCCTGAACGAACAGGGTCAGGGAAAGTCAGTTAAAACAGAAGGTTTAAGAGAGATTCGGAGTCTCATAACATAAAATGAAAATGGCTAAAATCAAGGTTTCAGCCGAGTTGCCTTCCTTCTAGGCTCCAGGGGAGAAGTCATTCCTGGCCTTTTCCACCCTCTAGAGGCTGCCTGCATGTGGCTCGTGACCACAGCTCTCTGACTTCCTTCCATCACCACATCTCCTTCTCTGACTCTGACCCTCCTGCTTTCCTCTTAAAAGGACCCTTGTGATGACAGTAGGCCCACCTGGATAATTCAGGAGAATTATCACCAGAGCCTTAACCGAATCACAGCGGCAAAGTCCCTTTGCCATGTATGGCAACATGTTTACAGGTTCTGGGTACTCGGGTGTGGATGTCTTTGGGGGACCATTATTCTGCCTAAATGCACCCCACTGCTCACCGACCACACTGGCTACTTTTGCTGCATCACTCACCACCCCAAATTTAGGAGTGTAGAACAAACTTTTCATGCTGCTCGGTGATCCCGGAGCTTTTCTCTGCTCTTTGATGTCTGGGGTGTCAGCTGGGAAAACCCAATATTTCTGGGAGACTTTGTGGCTGGAGGCTGGGATCCAGGGATCAATGCTGGCAGCCATCTAGGACCTCACCTGGGGCTGTGCCTCTGCAGCCTCTGCAGACTCAAGTTTCTTACAAGGTGGCTCAGGTCTCCAAAACTCAAGTGTTCCTGCAGACAAGGTCAAAGCGGCATTGCCTTTCACAATCCAGAAGCACTTCCACCACATACTCTTAGTCGAAGCAGCTACAAGCCTGCCCAGATTCAAGGAGAGGGACAAAGACCCCCACCTCCTGAAGGAGGGCGACAAGACCGCTGTACAGTAGGAAGCATTTCTAGCTGCCACACCAGGCAGCCGCTCTTTCTCTGGAGGCTTGCTGCCTCGCCAGGTGTGAGCAGGGCCCCAGACATAGGATCCCATCAGCCTTGGGGGTGGAGGTTGCCACCTCCTCAGGGCTCATGCAGAGATCAGGAAGCCAGGCTCCTCTCTCAGGAGCTCTCATTCCTTTCCCTACAACTCTCTTCTTCCCCCCAACCAAAAGAATCCATTTCTACTCAGGGCAGGGGTCGCGGTGGGAAGCCTTCTTTCTCTTCATCATGCTCTCTCTAAAATTTATTGTCCATGTCCTTGGTCCTTTCCATTCCCCTAAGCATATGGGGTTTTTTAAAGCCGAAAAGCTAGAGATTTGCTCCAATACATAAGGTTTTTAAATTTTAATTTATTTATTTATTCATTCATTTTATATTTACTTACTTAAGGTTTTCCTTATTCCTTTCCTGAAGCAAAAGCACCCTAGTAGTAGCCATAGATAAGGATACTAAAGTTCTACATTTCAGAGAAATTAAGCAAGTGCTAGAGCTAGAATCCAAACCCCTGGCAGGTTCTATGCTGTCAACTGACTAGATAAAGGTACACATCATGACACATGCATAAGTTCATTATAAAGAGCAAAGAAGCACATTTGCCCATGTTGTCTCATTTGAGGATCACAAAAATCCTATGAGGGAAGCCAGCAGGCATCTTAATCCCCATTTTAAAGATGAGGACACAGGCCAAGTCACCACATCTTGCTATCTGCCTCCTGTCATACCTTTGAGGCAGACAATTCCCTTCCCCATAAGTCTTTTCCCTACAATACCTGGTGGTGCAGGTATATGTCTGTTGACAGAGGAGACAGCTATTTCTCTCTGGTAAGCTTGAGGCTTTGTTACTTATCAGCAAATCTGAAGAGGAATTAACATAAGCCAGAAGTCAGGAAGCTTGGGCTCTAGTGTTGGCACTGCCACCAGCAGCCTTGGTTTTCCCACCTGTAAAATGAGCACGTTATAGTCATTGATACCCAAGGACCCATGCAGAGCTAATGTTTCTCATGCAGGGAACTCAGGTGAAGAATGACTGAGTGCCGATGTACTTATTCACTGGAGACAAGACCCAGGAACCAGAGGCGGCAACCTTGACCCCAGGAAATACAGCGCTTAGCCAAGGTCATTCTAAGCAAAGAGAAGATGCATATACTCTTGAACTGCATTGGCTCCCCAAAACTAGATGAGTGCTGACAAATGCAGTTCATTCATTCAGCAAGGAAATTTTGTGCACCTGTGATATACAGGACAGGTTTAAGCATGGGAATACAGCAGTGAACTACACAAGGTACCTGCCTGCGTGAACTGGACATTCTAGAGGGAGATGAACAAATAAATGAATGAGTACATATAAAATAGTACATGATAGAGAGACCTTGCCAGGTGGTAATTCTCATCCAAGATTCTTCAAAAAAAGAGGGACAATATCTGACAGGGGCCACATTTAGTCCCCACTGGGTACAACAGAAAATTATGAAGAAGGGGCATAGAAATAGTCCTGGCCTTGTAGTTACAAGACTTGGATTTAAATCATGGTTCTGAATTTAGTTTGTGAACTTGAACTAATTATTGTAACCTTTATAAGCTTCAGTAACCTCCTTGTAAACTGGGGATAAAAGTATCAGCTTTGCCTACCTAACAGGGATGATGTTAGGATGAAATCAGGCAATAAAATCAACTAAATAATAAGCTCTGCGTTTTCCCCATTTTGTAAACTTTTCATTTCTACACTCTAAGCAGGTTCAAGTCGCTGCTAAGTCCAGCTCCTGCTATGAACTTGAAAACATCAAGTACCAGCTCCAAGCCTACCTGTGCAGTGGGATTTCATCTCAAAGCACTGGACAGTTTATATCAAACATGGGGTGAGGAGACACAGAGATGAAAGGATGTGGCATCTACCTAACATGCTGCCTTTTTTCTTTCACTTCCTGGTATTCGGTAAAGCAATCTGAATGTTCCAAAAGGTCACACTCTGTCTCTTCCATTATAATAGGTACAGCTGGTGGATTGAGATTTCACAATTTTTCATTTCATTTAAGAATTCTATAGTAGAAAACAAATACATTCAATGTGTAGAAGTATCTAAACCAAAATTATAACCAGTACCTGCTGGATGACTGATAATCATTTTCTTTCTCTTGCCTGCTTCTCTGTGTTTTGTACTTCCTTTTTTTATTTTTTTCATTCATTAAGAAAATATTTACTTAGCATGCACATGCAGGAGTCAGACTCTGCAAGGGCAATCCTGAAAGCCACGTCTTGTTTCCAAATCCTTGCTGCCCCTGCCATGTCTCCTTTGGGTTCCTAAACCAGTATGGATTTGTTGTCTTGTCACCCCCATTAGATTAGAGGTTCTTCAACAGTAGCACTGTGTCTTTTAATTTTTTCTCTTCCTGCCATTTTTAAATTATGAAGACTTCCCAGCCAGGCCTGGTTCTCAACATATTATGAAGCTGCTTTTCTTTTTCCTAAGCCCCTAGAAAACACCATGATGAATGGACACTTGTCCTTCCTTGGTTCTGAAGCCACCAAAGAATTCCAGTTCTACTACTTATTGGTTGTGTGGCTTTAGAGAAATTTCTCAACCTGCTGCACTGCAGTCCTGTCATCTATAAAATGGGGGGAAATGCCTGCAGGGTAGGACACTTACGAGGATTGGATAAGGTAATGCATATGGAGGCTGGCACAACGCTGACGCTTAGCAGAGGCTCAAAACGTGATTGTTGTTAATACAAGCAGTTTTGGGAAAGCACTGAGGCTGCTCTAGGCTGGGACTTAGGTTAAAAGAAAGGCAGAATTGTGCAAGAGTTAAAAACTCTGGCTCTGGCCTCTAACGAACCCGGTTTAAATCCTAGTTTCTTCCACTTGCTTTGGTCAAGGTAGTAAAAAAAACATCTCTGAGCCTCAGTCTTCTCATTTGTAGTATGGGGATAATATAACTTACCTTCACAGTGGTTTTCACAATGTGGTCTAGGGACCTTGGAGGTCTCCAAGACCCTTTTTCAGGGGCTCCTCAAAGTCAAAACGATTTTCATAATTCTAAGATGTAACTTGTCCTTTACACTCTCATTCTCTCACAAATGTAAAGCTTTCCAAACCTGCACCATGTAATGACATCCTTCCTCTAATGTTGATGGAAAGTGTGCTTGTGAATGCTTGCGTTTAAAAATTCTTCAATTTAATTTCTAATATGGTAAGTATCAATATATATAACCCACATAAACAAAAGCTATTTGAGATCCTCAAAATTTTTTAGAGTTTAAAGGAAATCTGAGACAAAAAAAAAAGCCCCACAAAACAAACAAAAGAAAACTCCACTGCTGCTTGATAGGGTTATTGTAAAGATTAAATAGTAACTGGCATATACATACAAATCTCTCAACAAACATTACCCTTATAATTATTGATTCCAATAATCAGAAGAGGGCCTGCCTCCTCCACCTACACATAAGGTAAGCTGGGATCATAGCACATAATGCCAAATTCACATTGTTTAATTCTCTGCTATTTGTTTATATGGTGAAAACTCAGTCCACGCTAAACTGTGAAAGACTTAAAGACACCACGACATATCAGAAACGTCCACTGTGTTCACGAGATACAAGTGCCCTGAAGACATGGGGACTCCAGAGCCGCGGCACCCGTCACCTTTCCACTTTACTAATCTCGCACCCAGCCAGAGGCAGGTGGTAATGAGATGGGGCTACCTGGACTTCTAGAAATCCTTCTTAATTGACTGACCATCAAGAGGAAGTGCAGTCTCAAAGTGGAAATAGCTTCTTTAAGGTTTCCTGATTCCCATGGAAACAGACTGAGGACTATACTTATTAAAAAGGGGGGTGGGTTTGGGGCCAGATCACACAGGCCCTCCTTTTATGCGCTGATAAACAAACAGACCCTCCATCAGCAGCAACTGAACAAACAGGTGCAGGCCAGTAAGAACGCTGTGCATACCAGCTAGTTTTCTTTTTGAAATTTCTCGAGGGCCACGGGGTTAGGTCAGAGAAATGGGAGCTGAGCTCTAGGGGAGACCTTAGGAAAGCCTTTATTTACTTCCTTCTCCAGAAAGCCAGAGGTCAGTCAGCGTGCTGGCCACGCAGTTAGCCCGCAAGGCCAGCCATCCCCACGCCAATCCTCGTCGCAGGACACTCCGCGGCACACGGCCACCTGTTGCTGCCATCGCGCCCAGAGCCGAGTCACAAACCGCCGCTAGAGTTCGTTCTAATTCCCGGGAGCCGAGGCTGGCTGGGAAGCCCCCATGCACCGCGCCTGCTAATCCCCGGGGCCGGCAGGGACTCCGCAGAGCACCCCCCCAGCCTCCGGCTCCCTTTGTTTTCTCTCGGCTCTCCTAGGGTCAAAACTAGAGCCAGGACAGCAACCCCGCGTCCCGTCTCGGCCCGTAGGCGCTCGCACCCAGCCCATCCTCCCGAGATGCCGATGCGTGGAGATGCCTGCCTAGGAGGAATCTCCGAGCCTCCGGGCAGGAACGCGCGGCGCGGACAGGTGGCCACCCGGGGTCCCCAAGCCTCCCCGGGAATCCGAATCCCTTCGAGCTCCCTAGCTGAACACTGTGGCCATAGCGCCGCGCGGGGCACGCAAATTCACGGCTGCCCGAGGCCGCAGGCGAAGAGCAGCGCAATCCCCGGCCCGCCGGGCTCTAAGGCGCGGGAGGGGAGCTGGGGGCGACCGCGGTTAGAGATCTCCTCCCGCCGGGAACGCCCTGATCCCAATTACGAAAGCGCCTCGCCTGGCTTCCGAGGGACTTCCCTGCGAGCGCCACAGGGGTGTGCATGGCTCCGAGTCGGAGAATCCCCGCGAACGCCGGCCCGGGAAGAATTTGCCTGCTCCTGGGGCGTCTGTTTATTGGTGCTTAAGGAAAAAGTTTGACGATCCTTAACCAGCCTCCCACCCGGCGCGAGCGGAAATCCCAGAGTCGCCACAGCAGAAGCGATCTAATGTCAAGTCATTATATAAATGTGGGCTCCTTCGTCGCCTTCTCCTCCCCAGCCCTCTCATTCCACTTCCAGGAGTAAAATCGACCCAGCTAAAGAAGAAAAAAAAAAGTATATTCCTGGGCCCTAAAAGGGGCGAAGGCGCAGGCAGCGCCCGGGGCGCGTGGCGGTCCCACCGGTGCGCAGCCCCTCGCGCTGCGGGGGAGACGCGGGGTCCCGGCTGCAGCCGCCGCTGGGCGATCAGTCGTGCCCGGCGGTGCGTCGGTCCGCTACTCCACGTGGTCCGGATCAACAGTTTGTTGAGCTCATCAGTGACACCTTGAACTTTTCATAAAGAAAATGGGTATTACACCGGGAGGGCTCGGCCGCCGCCGCCGCGCCGGGTCGTGCTTAATATTCAATGAGCTCGCTCGCGCCTCCCCCTCCTCTTCTCGCAGAAATTCCACCGAGTCCGTTACTGGGCTCAGACTTTTAAGTTATTTACTGCCCACCCCCCACTCCCCTTGGCTAGTAACCAGTGTCTTCGGGGCTATCCTCCCCCCTACTCCCGCCTGAAAATGACATTTCGCCGGCGTCTCCGGAGGGGGCCGAATTTCACTTTGTAACTTTCTGCGGAACCCGAGCCCGGGTGGCAGCTCGGGTGGTGGTATCGTATGCAAATACGCATGCTGACGTTACAGATCATGTGGGTTTTGGCGTAGATTCCCCACTGATCGAGGCATTTTTTTCCCCTTTTTTTTACCCCCTTCTTTTTTTTTTTTTTCTTTTAAAAATTTTGGCCACCCATCTCCGTGTGGGGCTGCTTCTGTCTGTCTGTCTGGCGGGCCGGCTTTCCCCCTCTTTCCCACGGAGCCCGAGCCGGGCGCCCGCTGGGGAGTGGGGAGTGGGTGGGGGGAGCCAGCAGAGTTCCATTTTGGAACGCCCGAGCCGCGTCTCCGCGTCCCCAGCCCGGGTCCCCGCGTTCCCAGCCCCGGCGCAGGTAAGAAACTTCGCCTCGGCGCGGAGCACCCCCCGCCCGCCGCCGCCCGCCCCGCGCCCCGCACGCCCCGCGCCGGCCACTCCAGTCCAACTTTCCCACCACGGTGGCCGCCGCGGCGGCTCCGGAAAGGTGTTGTTAATGGGACGTAGCCGGGGTGGTGATGGGGGGGGTGGAAAGGGGGGGTGCCGGCCCTTTTTGGGAGTGGTAAGAAATGAGAGGCTGCGGGGAGGGGGGAGATTTTTTTTTTTTTTTTAAGAGTTTTGATTACAAGTTTGGGTAAACGGGAGCCAGACCGAGGAGGAGGAGGAAAAACATGTCTACGTTTCCCTATGTCGACATAAGCCACAAAAAAATATGGCGTCCGCTTTCGACAGGGCGTTACGTAGACCCGACTCTGTTTTTATTTATTTATTTCGTGGCCGTCTCCCCCACCCCTTGTTGGCCAAACCGCGGCGCTTGGTGCAAACGGGCCCGGTCCCGCGGGGACTCCACCGGGACGTGGCCCCGTGTCCTCGGCTTTGGGCAGGCGGGGGCTGCGTGGGCTCGCTGCCCTCCCTCCCCCCCTCGGCGCTTCTCCCCTCTCCCGGTGACGATTCGCCGTACTGTGGTGGCAGGAAGCATGACGCCGTGGGCTGCAGCCGCCTCGCCTCTCGTCGCTCCTGGTGGCTGCAGGCGGCAGGGCGCGCAGTGCGGGCGGCCGCGCCGCACTGTCCCCGCGCCGCGCTCAGGTGCCGGGGATCCCGCGTGGGGAGGGGGCGTGAGGGCGGGGCGGGCCCACGCCTGCAGCCGGCCCAGCCCACGTTCGCCCCTGAACTGCAGCGGGCGCTTTCCCTCTGCCCCTCAAGAGGTTAATCTTTGTTGGTGTTGCAGCTTCTTTGTGGCCTCCCCGGGACTTGGTATCCTCGGCTTTGCAAACTTGCCCTTTTCCCAGCCGCTTTGCAGGAGGCTGCGGGGACGAAGAGGAGCGGAAAGTTGGAAAGCAGCGAGCATCACAGGACGGTCCCCTTGGCTTCGTTGCTGTGCGGAGCTCGGGAGGCGGAGGAGGGTGGTTTGTCGGGCTAGGGACAAAACTTGATGGGGGAAGCCAAGTCGTGATTTGCTCAAGCTTCCACCTGATTGATTGGCTTCAAAGTCAGTGGATCTCTGCCTGCGGCAGTTTCCTGAAGGCCTTTTGTTTGCTTGGGAGCAGAGGAGGGGAGTGACGAATCGTGACTTTCCCAGGACCCCTCGGCTGCCCAGCTGGGGCCCCAGGGATCACCAGGTCTTTTCAGGCCCTACCTGCTATCTGATGATCACACGCTCTCTTCCAGTTAGCAGCTCCCAGGTCTGAGGAAGATCCTGCAGGGCAGGATGGGGGGCCTTCACCCCTCGGATGCAGGCCTCCCAGAATTACCCTTTAAGACAGCACGCTCATATACACTCTTGCGTGTACAGCAGAAACTGATGCCTTTGCTTGGGAGTGGACGGGGGTGAGTTCTCAGAGCTCTTCAAAACTTCAGGCAAAAGGTGATTTTCTAGTTAGCGGGCACTGAGGTTAAGCGCTTTGGTCCCAGGACGGCAATATCAGACAGCATTTGGATGACAACCAAGTGGGATAAATATCCTGTAAAATGGCATGTTTAATAGTAAAAATAGATTAGTGGAGCCTTCGGGTAGTTGAATGGGGCTAACCTAAAGGTCTGGTTTAAGTTGAGAGGGGAACTAATATAAAGCTCTATACACATCTTCTTTTAAGGCCAGAGGAGGGAAAAAGTAAAATTGACATGTGTCAGTGGCAATAACCTGGCTTGTGGTCTGTGGAAATACTGTTGCTGCTTAAAGGCTGCTTGATTGTTCTGTGCACGTGAAACTTTCCTTTTAACTAGTTTTGATGTCAGCTAATAATCTACCTGAAGTTAACAGCTCTTAAGGGGAACATTCAGGAGGCCAAGGTTTTAAGGCAAATCAGATATAATTAACCCGTGTTTGAAGGGGAAAAAATTAAAATGCCACAGCTATTTTTGTTAACCTGGAAGAAGGGATTCCGGTGATGTACATTCCGGGTATCCGGACATGCTGAAAGGCGACCCCGCCCCATGTGTCTCATCCACATCAGGGCCATGTGATTGGGTGGGATGCTGTGCATTTGACAAAAAGAATAATGGTGGTGTTTGAAAACAGTTGTTAACACTTGAACTGTTACAGCACGCTGATATCATTTAATTCTCACCCTAATCCAGTGAAGCAGATTTTATTATTATTCCTAGTTTATAGTTCTGGAAACTCAGGCTCAGAGAAGGGAAGAAACTTGCCCAAAGCCACACATTAAAAAGTGAAATCAGTGTTCCAACTCAGGCCTGACATCAAAGCCTTAACCACTCCATTATAGTAGCTCCCCAGATATGGGAAGCATTAGTTAGAATGAAGAAGTGAAGGGCCAGGGAGCGGACGTGGCTCAAGCGGTTGAGCACCAGCTTCCCACATGGGAGGTCCGGAATTCATATTCCCAGCCCCGGTACCTCAAAAAAAAAAAAAAAGACACGCAGGCAGGAAAAGAGGGAGCAATGTCCCCTGACCTGGGAATTACTTGATGGTCTGAAATCCTGGGAACATACCTAGGTTTCATTCCTTTGTTCACTCATTTAGCTGCCATGTCTTGATTTATTTATTCGTTCAGCAACTAAAATATTAATTATGTTAATAAGAGCCCAGAGTCATTAAGCACTTTGATATTCCAGAGACTGTTCTAAGTGTTATGATTAAACTATTTTGTCTTCTCAACAACCCAGTAAGTACTCTTATTTGCAGCCTTTTTGTAGATGAGGAAATGGAGGCACAGAGAAGTTAGCTAACTTGCCCAAGCCCACACAGCTGGGCTGACACCAGTGCCAGATCCCCAAACATGTGCTCTTAGCCAGTGTGTTCTTCTCCTGCAATGCGAAACACTGTCCTAGGCATTAGGGAGAGGCCAGTGAGATAGTGCTCCTCTACTCTCAAAGGATATGAGCAGACCAGCAGGGAAACACTCATTGGGCCAAATCAAGCAGGGTTAAGTAAGTGCTGTAATTGAGACAAATAAATGCTGTGAATGCACCGTGAGGGGTGTGATTATTCTGGTCTGGGGGAACCATGGAGGATTTCCCAGCAGGGGTCACATCTGAACTGACCCATGAATGACAGATATGCAATGTCTGTAGGTGTATCAGATATTGCATCCGCTTGCTAGCAATAGAAATCCTGGCCACCAGCGACTTAACCAGTGGGGCCTTATTTGTATCCCACAACAAGAAGGGTGGGTAGGATGATGCTTCAGCTGTACCATCAGGGATTCAGGCTGCAACTTTCCACCCTGCAATCCTTAGTGTGTAGGTCTTTGGCCCCAGCGTTATCATCTCATGGTCTAAATGTGGCTGCTGCATCTCCAGGCATCACAGCTGCATTCCAGGATGGAGAAAGTAGGACATGTGAGGAGCAAAGAACTTTTTCCTAGTTCAGCTTTACTGTTATGTTTGGGAAGGGACCCCACCCCCACCCCCCCGGAACTTCTGTCCTTAGCTCATCTACCAGAACTGTGTGTCATGTGGTCACAGGGAGGGGCAATCACATATTATCAGCTAGGCACATTGTTGCCATGAACAAATTCGAGTTCAACCTGTAAGGCTGAAGGGATGAATGGAGAATGTGATGGCAGGTAGATTGTCTGCCGCCTACGATGAGAAGGGGAGGAAAAGTATTCCTGATGAAAGTAAAACCTTGTCCCGAGAGCTGTGAATTATACAGGGGCGGTGGAGAGGGGCATGCAGGGAAGGCCACATAAAGAGATCACTCCAGACTTGGGGGTGGACACGGAGGAGTTTGGCTTTTAATTATAGGTACTGGGGAGCTATGGCAGGTTTCTGAGAAGGGAGTGCTGTGGGTTTTAGGAAGGTGAGACTGACAGCAGAGTGCCATGTGGAGGCAAACCAGCCTGGTTCTTATTTGAAATAAAATGGGCTCTGGAGAATTTCAGAACAGGGAACCAGGTTTGCCTTAGGGCACAAAGAAGACAGTGCACAAAAAGGAAGTGCGGGATGATGTGGATATTTTCTTTTAAGTCCTACGGATAGGAATCCAAAATTAACCTGATGTTAGTCAGCTGTTACCAGGAGGTCACTCTCTTTCACTAAAACTCAGCAGAAGTGAAAAAGCTGGAAAGGGATACCAGTTACTCCCCAAACGTTACGCTTGCCTTTCTCCTGACCCTCGGGGCTCTGCCACTCAACAGCAGAATGGCTTTGACCAAGGTCTGTCTTCTCTGCTCTAAACTGAGGGGGTGCTGTTAGAGGCCTTGGGAGCCCTTCCTTGGGTCCCTCACATTGGCTCCCCCGGCTAGGACCTCTGTCCCTGATTCTCTTTGCTCTCTTCATTGGCTTTGTGACTTTGGGCTCTTTCCTTTCTGAATCTCAGTTTCATTCTAGTAGCTGCCTTGTGGGTTGTTGTGAGGCTTGAAGAAGAAATTTATGAAAGGGCTTAGCCCAGGACCTAAGCCATGGTTTGTACTCAATATGTGATGTTCATCTTTGTCACCACCATTTTCATCACCACTGCCACCACCTCTAAGGTGTGGCTTTATTGTACCCTTATGGCACCAAGTAATTCATATGAGGGGGTTTCATATTGATTCCGGGACCCGGATTGTCCCCATCCCATTGCCATTCTCCTCCCACTGCCCCCATGCACACATGAGCTTGTAAGTTTGGTGCCAAGTCTGAGCGACTCTTGAAATGGAGAGCTGTCCCTGGACTGCCTCACTGTGAGGCTCGGGTGCCGAGTTCGGGTGCTCTGCTGTGCTGTGGCACGGCCATGGCCATGCAGCATGGCCATGACAAGGTAGTTTCTTTTACCTTAACTGAAAAATGTTTTTCTCTCCTGATTCCCCTCCCCCTTTTCTAAGGCCCCCATGCTAGATTGGACAGGTTGTGATTTTAAGAACATCCACCCACAATCTATTTCCTGTTCTTATACTTGAAGTCATGCATTAAGAGGGGTTAATTGGCAATGGTGTGAGTGTGTGTGTATGTGTAACAGACCCCAAGAAGAAAAAGTCCTGACAACAGTGCATCAAGTCTCCACCCAAACTTTAAAATGCAATAGGGACGGCCAGGGCCAGAACCAGTTTGCTTGCTGACACCTCTCTTTACTCCCTGGTGGGCAGTTTACCTGTTAAAATTCACACACAGTTCACACATCTTCCTTGCCCTTCCCCTACCTCCTAGTACGAGAAAGACTTAGTGGAGATTAAAACTTGTTATACAATATTTCACTGCAATACTATTTAACACATAATAGAATCAGCATGAATGAAATCCTTCTGCTGTTGATCCATGGGGATTGATATTAAGAAGTGTGACCTAGGCCTTCCCTTTGATGTGTTAGGATTGTGGTATGTTTTAGGGGTACACAGGCTTGGTTTGGGATGGAAGAGTGGGAGACCCTCATTGCATTTATCTTGCAGGAAGAACCCAGCAAAATCCTGTCAAGTTCACTGTGGGGAATAGAATCCTATATCCTTGAGGCCTCAGAATAGTTCACTGAGCTAGCTCCTTCTTTGGAAGGGGATCTTCCCTATTGGGAGCCCAGGGAGGACTTTCTGGGGAGACAGAAGGGGCCTGCTGTTGGAAAGGAGGAGGATAGGGTAAATGAGAGTTCCTGGGCTCTAGGTTCTCCTTGGTCTGGTTCTACCTGTGGCTGCAGCTGCTGGACTCTAAAACATCTGCAGAAAACCGAGGAGGTATGGACCAGAAGTCTACGGTAGGGAGGAGGTAGCATGCAAGCATACACCGTGAACACGTGGCAGAAAACCAGGGTTGCAGAAAGACGAGAACAACACTCCACAGAGGGGCTACTCTTCAGCCAACTCGCCCACCTCAGCTTGTCCACTCTGGATGGTGAAAATGAATGAATACAAGGCTCCCTACACACCCAGACTCACCCTAAACACCAGGTGTGCCCATCCTGAAGAGAAGCAACAGCTCCCGAAAATTGAGCACCTCTTATGTGCCAAGCATTCTGCTACACGCTTTCCCTTCATTTTGCCATTTAACCTGATCATGAGAATTAACTTGGCAGCGGGGGTATAGCCCAGTTTGAAAGGTGAGGAAACCAAAGCTCAGAGAGGCTAGGTACTTGCTCAGTATCTCAGAGAGAAGGGAGCAGAGGCAGGATTTGAACTCAAATCCAACTGTCTCCAAAACTGATGCTCTTAGTCATCACTGGGTCTGTGTGAAGGCGTGTGCCTGGAAGAAAGTGTGGGGAGAAGGGAGGGTTTTATAACTTGCTTTGGAACACAGTGTTACTGCCATCCAGTAAAGGTGTGTGTACATGAATGTGTGTATATGAGTGTAGACAAAACAGGAGAGATTCCAAATCTGTGTCTATTATCCATAGCCCACCCCCAACCCTGAAAGGAGAGAGAGAGAATTCTAAAGCTTCTATCAGTGTCTATCACAGAATATTATCCAGGGGAAAATGCCGGCTCTCCACCTTCTCCTTTCCTGATGGCTTCCTTGGGTCTGGAGAGGAGGAATCCGGGGCCTAGAAGCTGCAAAGTTGGAGAGCCTGGAGAATCTGGGCCCTTCTTGGAGGATGCTGAACAACCTTGCCAGCCAGTGGAGGCAGTGGGAGGAGAGAGCAGGCGTCAGGAGGGTGGAGAAGGGCCGTGGTGCTGTTTTTGTACAATAAAAGAGGGTCATTGTGATTGCCAGCCCTTGCATCCTAACACGCCTGTCCACGGCTCTCCCCAGCTGCAGAGCTATTTAGTTAAATAGCTCACAGAAAACTCCTTTCAGCTGATATTACTTTCCCGCTGCTCTTAAAATACAAGACCAGGCCCAAATGCGCCAACAACAAAGCCATCTCCGGCTCCCCAGAGCCCTGGGTGTGCCCAGAGCTCCCGCGGGATCTCAGGGGCCTGTGGTGGAGGAAATGAAATCCTTTTCATTGGAACTGCACCCCTGTCTTTTTGGAAACAGCTTCTTTAAGATATCTGCACACAGCCCGTCAGGGCTGGATGTCTTGGCCAAGTTGTTAATGGTGGGTGGTGGCCTGGAGAGGCTCGGAGAGGCCAGAATGCCAGCGCTGCTAGGGCGGGGCGTGTCTTTGCTTTGTTTGGGCGGCGGGTAGGGTGGGGGTGGGGTCATGGAGGAATATGGACTGACAGCTCGAAGCTGGAGAAGGAGCTGCCAGGGCCTTTAGGGGAAGGGATGGCCGCTCAGTGGGAGAAGCACAGGCCCTCACCCCACCTCTCCTAGCAGAGCGCTCTGGGCTTTCATTTTCCTGTACAACTGTCTGTTACTTTCTGCCGGGAGAACTCTGTGTAACAAAATCGATTCTGAGCATGCGGTGAACTTCTGCCAGAGAAAAATAGTTCAGGAGAGCTCCAAGACTTCGCATCCTTTCCAAGACCAAGGGCTCCGGGACGCACGGGGCCACAGAACAGAAGTTTCGATCGCTTCGCGGCTTGATGGTAGACATTGGAAAGACTGAGGACTGTATCTGAAGGTCAGGAAGTTGGATGTTGCCTGGCCTCAGCACTTTCAGAAACAGGCCTTGGGGGTTTCCTGGTACACAGTGTAATGTCCTCTGGAAACACTGGTGGGGAGCATTGGGGGATGAGCCTAATAGGGTCATGGTGCGTTAGCAGGATCAAGGAGTGTGCTAGCTGAAAGAAATTGAGGGATCATCTAGTCTAGCGTGGGGAAACTGAGGCCTAGAGAGGCAAGAGGCTTGCCTAAGGTTTCACGGCCGTTCGGCAGCGTGTTGTTTTTCCTCTTCTAGACAGTCTAGCTTAAGGCCCTTCACTTTCCTGAGGCCTTCCCGAGCCAGGCAGCTCCATCTCTGTAAACTTCCTTTCCCTCCTCCCAGTCTGCAGACACTCACTGAGCACCTGCCAGAGGAAGAGAATGTGGACCCTGCCCTCTGGAAGTTCCGTCGTTTGGCATTAAACAGCACCTGCAGTGATCGTCCCCGCTGGCCCTCACTGGCATCACAGTTGCAATCCTAAGGGCTTTATGTGGGTTAGTTCATAACAATCCTACGAGATGGAGGGACTGTTTCCCCCCATTTAACAGAGAAGGAAGCACAGAGCCTGGACACCCCTTGTCCAGGGTTTCCAGGCCATCTCATGCCCCACCTGGTGCCCACCAGGCCCAGGTGCATGCAGATGCACCTTCCCTCCGTGCACCCATGGCTTTGGCAAGAGGGCTGTGGCCCCTTCCCCACTGATCACAGCTGAGCCACAGCCAGCGCTGAGAACAGCGGCAAGGATGGACGTGCGGTCAGCGCATGACGAACAGCTTTCTCGTTTTTCTTGGCCAGTGCTACCTTGTAAGAGTACCATGGCCTGTGTGGCTTGAACAACAGGAATTTATTGTCTCACAGTCTTGGGGGCTAGAAGTCCAAAGTCAAGGTGTCAGTAGGGCCATATGCTTTCTCTGAAGGCGGTAGGGTTCTGGTGGTGGCTTGCCAGCTATCCGTAACTCAGTCTCTGCCTCCATCACACGGCCGTCTCACTCCCTGGACCGTGTCCTCTGCTATCAGCATTCCAGTCTTCCTGGACAAAGGCCGGCCCTGGTTCAGCTTGGCCTCACCTTAATAACATCTTCAAAGATCCCGTTTACCAAATGGGTTCACATACTCGGGGCTGGAGGTTAGGACTCGAATGTGTCTTGGTGGGGGACATGATTCAATCCGTAACATCGTGCACGGTCTTTTCCAGGTTATACAATGCCAGCTGTGTACAGGCTTTGTGTGAAAGACCCTCACACTGGAGCCCAC
This sequence comes from Cabassous unicinctus, assembly GCA_029593785.1. NCBI lineage: Eukaryota > Metazoa > Chordata > Mammalia > Cingulata > Chlamyphoridae > Cabassous > Cabassous unicinctus. The sequence goes on from JAQZBX010003228.1 coordinate 56,187, forward strand.
GTCATCCACACAGCAACCCTCCTGGGGAGATAGGGAGAGGGCAGAGCTACAACTCAAGCACAGGTCTTTGCAGCCCAAGACATGAACCATTTCCCACATTTGACGCCCACAAGTAGCTGACTGGGATCCTAAGCAGGCAGTGACAGATCACTTTGGGACACAGAATCACAGGTGACTGCCCCACGTGGGTTTCCCAAAGTGCCCCCCAAATGCAAAGGAACTTTGAGGCAGTTTAGGCAGGTTTCTACTGAGCAACAGATACTTATTTGTGCATAATAATAATTATCAAACATGGCACATAGGTCGAGCACTGTGCAACTCTGGGGCGTAGGTGCTGTTCTTAGCTCCGTTTTTAAAGTTGTCTTTATGGAGATAGAATCCGCATACCCTAAAATTCACCTGTTTTAAGTGTGCAGTTCATTGCTATTTTGTGTATTTACAGAGTTGTGCAACCATCACCAAAATCCGACTTTAAGACATTTCCATCACCCCAAAAAGAAACCCTGTGTCCATGAGCAGTCACTCTCCATCCCTTCCTCCCACCGCTCCATCACCCCAGCCCTAGGCAACCACCAAACCACAGGAGAGTTGTTTTTTCTGGATATTTCATATAGATGGAAACATATATGTGGTCTTTTGTGTCTGGCTTCTTCCACTAAGCATAATGTTTTTAGGCTCATCCATGCTGTAGCATGTATCAGTATTCCATTCCTTTTTATGGCTGAATAATATTCCATGGCATGGATATACCATATTTTGTTTATCCAGTCACCAGTTGATGGACTTGGGTTATTTCCACCTTTTGGCTGTTAAGAATAACGTTGCCATGAATCTTCTTCGTGCACAGGTTTTGGTGTGGACCTATGTTTTTTATTCTCTTGGGTATTTGCCTAGGAGTGGGATTGCGGGTCATGCAGTGACCATCTGAGGAACTGCCAACCCGTTTTCCAAAGTGACAGCACCATTTTACATTCCCACCAGCAATGTATGAGGGTTCCAGTTTTTCCACATTTTCACAAGCATTTGGTATTGTCATTAGCCCCATTTTGCAGGTGAGGAAATTGAGGCACAGGGAGGGAAAGGTCAGATGGCTGGAGAGGAGAGGTGCAGGATTTACACCCAGGTCTATCTGACCAGTCCCCTACTCGGGGCAGGATTAGGGTGAGGCAGGTGAGGCACTCCCAGGCCTAGGAGAGTGCAGGGTCAGCACCTGAGAGTGAATACCTCCTTCAATTTTGTGCCCTGGGTTCTCAGTGTTGGGGGGTGGGGATGCGGCACAAAGATGACTATGTCACTGTCCCCTCCCTCAAGGTGCTGTCAGTCTGGCTGAAGAAACCATGCATTTGCGGCTCTACAGGCTAGCCTGGCTGGACTTGCAGAGGCTGAATTGCAGCTCACGTCTATAAAGGATTTAAGACACCGCCCCGCATCTAGTAGATGCCCTAGAAATGTTGGCTGGTGGTGCTGTTGTCATATTGATATATCTCTGGCCTTACATGCCTTGAGGCTGCCTCTGAGTCACTGTAGTATGAGGGACTTCCTAAGCCGTGGATCTGTGACTGGGAACTCACACCCCACAGAAGGAGGGGACATCACACGTAATCAGGGAATGGCCTAGGAAGAAGGGAAGCTGGACATTCAGGCTGTCCTCAGACCTGCTGAGCCTGACGTGGGTGCCGTGGGTCCCGTCCACAGAGCCCAGCACCAGCTCCACGTTTGCTGACGCGTTTCCACTGCTGGCTATAGATGTCCCGTGTAAGACTCTGTCATCTCCAAAGCCAGAGTGTAATTCCTGTGCTCCTACATGTGAGAACGCACCTGCGGGGTGATACTTGTGGGAGCCAAGGTGAGCCAGGGAAGGAATGGGTCCTTTCTGCTCGACGCACAAGCCCTGGTTTTCCCAGCAGAGAGAAGGGACCCTGTCGGTGACCGTGGGTCCGCCCTGTCGGCTGGTCCGCCAGGGATTGGGAAGGGGAGGGCAGTAGTTGATCCCTGATAGGAGATTTGGGGAACCAGCTTGGGGATTTTGGGATGAAGAATATGTGTCAGCTCTAGAAATGACCAAAGCCTTCTGGCTTGGCTTGGTCAAAGGCCATGTAGATTGTGCACATGGCTCAAATGGACCCATCCCTCCTGACAGTGGAAGCTCTGGAGGCCTGGCCTCACGGGAGGGTGACTTGGGAGAACCAGGGGACCAAAGGCACTCAGGCCTCCTGGCTGCAACCCCCGCCAACCCTCTGTACACCGTGTGCCTGACCCCCACCTGCTGGTCTACCCAGGGCATGTGCTCTCTGTGCTCAGATGCACTGAGGGTCTTGGGGGGCTGCTAGCTGGTACTGTCCTCCAGTGAGTATGGGTGCCATGATTAGACCATGAGCTTGTTGAGCACTGTACCTCAATTCCCACTTCCCACCCCTGCCCGCCTTGCCCCTAACGTTGCCTGAGTGGTTAAATAAATAGTTGTTGAACTGATAGAGTTGAATACATGAGAATCTGCATATGTGCTGTGTGTTTTAAAACAGGAAGGGTAAGTCATGCTGGGCCTAACTGCCCAACGTGAATGGAAACTCTTCCAGAGTTGATGTTTTGCATCTGTTTTTTTCAGTAAGGTAAGGAGGGAGTCTGAAGTAATAATACATGTCATGTCACCTGTTGCCATTCTCCCCCTGCCTCAAATCCATGTGTGGCTCTAAAACACCAAGTCTGATCATCTTTTACTGACTTTCGACAAGTCTCCCCTGGTCGCTGGTTGTCCAGGGTCTCAAACCCAAATGCTCTCAGGGGCTTTGCAGATGGCATACAAGAGAAGCTGGTCAAGGATTGGACATAGGAAACCCTGTGGACTGGGTCAGAGTACAAAACATATGCCCAGTCGAAAGGCATCCGAATTCAAATTTTTGAAAATTCAGTCCAATCCACTCTGTGGCTGCCAGTTAGTAACTTGCAGCTTTGTCACCAATAAAGATTAAGTCCAAATTCCTGACCCTGGCATGGTGGTGCTTTGAAAGCTCACCTCTCCTTACCTGGTATATTTTGCTCTAACCACTTGTCCCTTGGCCATGTTCCCCATACTTCAGACATACAAGACTGTTCTCTGAACCCCAAATGTGCCTTCCTCTCGCCACTTTCATTCCTTCACACATGCCAGTCTTTCTCCCCAGAAGGACTCATCCCCCAGCTTTAGCAGAATTTACTCATTTTTGCTATAGACACTTGCTCTCTCCTCTGCCAGGCTAGTGGGGCATGGAAATAATCCATTAGAAACAATAGCACGTGGATTTTGATCTATTTGCACATCTATCTCCCTGAGAAACTATGAGCCACCACCCACCCCCACTCCAAGAGAGAGAGACTTATTCATCTCTGCGTTCCCAGCACAGCTCAGGGTTGGCCCGTTTAATGGAGTTCAGACTGAATGTCTGTCAAGTGATTGGGTGGTAATATGAATAGGTAAATGACTCAGAAATATCAACAAGAACGTTTTCACCAGAACCTGTTTGGGGGGCTGTGCTAATGGGTTAGGATACCAAAAAAAAAACAAAACAAAAACACACAAAACCCACTGCTCACTGCTGCCCCTGGTGGCAAGTCCTTGCCACAGCCTGGGAGGACAGTGACTGGACCATTTTGTAACAGGAAGCAGTTCAGGCGGCTTCCGCCCCAGGGAGGCTTGACCCAGGTTCTGGGGCTCTTGGCCAACCTCTGCCAACCTGCCTGCCTCCCTGGCTCGTCGCTGCTGCCTCTTCTCCATGTCTGCCCTCTGTGCAACCTGGGTTCAGTTCTCCCATTTGGCTTGAATTGACCTTCTGTTCCCACCACCTCCACATTCTCCACCTACTTGTGCCCGTGGCCTGTGTGGCACATACAGCAACACCACAGGGCTGCAAAATCCTTCTACTTCCAACATTAATTTTTTTTTTTTTAACAGAATCTGAATTTTACTCTAAAGGTGTTAAGAGGAAGGAAACAAAATATTGAATGCCTGCTATATGCTAGTCATTGAGCCAAGCCGATTGTATGCCTTACCTTGTTGTATTTTATCTAATTCTCCCCACAGCCCTGCTTGATGTAAATTTTTATGCCCATGTTACACACAAGGAGAATGAAGCTTTGAGAACTTAACTTGCCCGAGTTACTTAGTAAATGGCAGAGCAGGGTCCGATTGACATTTGAGCCCATGGGCTTGGCATATCGCAGGTGGGACCGTCAGGTACATAGGATGCAGAGATTCTATGTTAAGTGCATTAACCAGTGAGATAGAGACGCTTGCGCGGTCTCCCCTTCCATAGTTGAAGATTTTACTTATAAAAGACCACACAACTGAAATTAGTAATAGAAGCATCTCCTTCCTCTCCCTTAGGAGGCACTTCTCAGCACCAGGGCAGCATTTCATCCTCCAGGTACTTGTCCTCTTACAGTTTTGTAACCAATGTATTTATCTGGGGAGGAGAGAAAAAAAACCCTGTCAAAGAGAAGGGTCCACATATACTAAATCTATGATAGAAAAATTATCTCATTGAGATTTAAATCTAGTAGTGTGTGTGTGTGTGTGTGTGTGTGTGTGTGTGTGTGTATGCTGAAGTAATAGAGACTAACTGGCCATTCTGTGACAAAGGTGTATGAAGCCGCTCGACAGGCACTGGATGAGATCTGTGAGTGGTCAGGTTAGGCTAGCCTATGATAAGGTGACAGATAAGTCCTGGTATCTTAGTAGCTTAACAAGGCAAGGCTTATTTCTTACTCTCATGAAGTTCACTGAAGGACAACAGCCCTCCAAGGTAGCTTTCTTCCAAGCTGTGACTTGGAAATCCAGGCTGCCTGAATTTTCTGGCTACATCATCTGCAACAATTGGCCTTCGGTTGCTGGGGCAGAGGAAAAGGAAATTAAAGGGACATATACCCACTCTTTTAAAGGTGTCATTTCTGCTCACAGCCTATTAGTCAGAACAGGTCCCATGGCCCTGCCTAACTGCAAGGGGCCTGGAAAATGTGGGGGAGCACACAAATGCTTGGCAAGTAGTATGTTTCTGTCCAGAGGAGCCCCTGGCTGGCTGTGCTACTTCAGCAAGTCATTGCCTTCCTTCTTTGCTCAGTGAGGCCACCAGAAGTTTCCTTCCAGCTCTGACATGCCCTTGCTCTTCCAGAATCAAGACATGGCCCTTGAAATGGAACCCAGGGCCACAAACACTGTCAGCTGCAGAGCCCAGACCTGAATGGCACTCTCCTATGGTGCTCAGTGAGCATTTACTGATCTCCTTGTCTGGATCGACCCCACCCGAGGCCCCATGAGGTGCTGTGAGGACTAGTAAAACATGTCAGTCCTGACTTCACCAGCCACACCTGCCAGGCTGAGCACCACAGCCACCTATGGAGATGGTTTGGCTGAATCCTGCCTACCTTTAGGATGTACCTTTGCTTTGAGATGGTTTGGGGGTGGTGGGGATGGGTTTGTGTTCATCCATCAGCTTCTTGCATTGGTCTCCCTGTAGATGGAGGGGTGTTTTTAGAAGTTGTCCTGCTGGAGTTGGGGTCTGCTGAAAGAGGGAAACCAAGACCTTGGTCCCACTACCACCGTGGCCTTGTCAGCTGAGTGAACCAGACCCAGATGTCACCAAGGGGCTCACCTGCCCCCTGGAGCTATGACCCTTTCTCTGTGCTGAGCCCCAACTTACCATCTCCTGCGCTCCCTTCCCAGGGCACAGAAGAAGGCAAAGGGATTTGAGGATGGATCCTGACCGGTGTAGCTATCGTCAGACCTTTTACTCTACTCTCCTCCTGATTTGTGGGCCACCAAGCCTCTAACCCAACTCCCTTGGGACCCAAGAAGCAAGAGGTTTAAGTTCTTATTCTGGCCCTGTGTTCCATGTTACATGACCCTAGAGAAGTCTTTTAACCTTATGAGCTTAAATTTATCTATAAATGATGGCTGGACCAAGCCAGTATTTTTTTTTAAATTGCAGATCTTGAATCATTATAGGGTGTAAAACCAGTTTTGTGTGTCAGACACATTGTTTAATGATAGAGACCAGAATGGAATGGAATAGAAAGAGTGCAGAGCAAGTAATCAGGATAGGATTGTTTTAGGAAACTTTCAGTTGTGTGTATGTGCACCTATTAGATCGTGATGTGTACAGTGTTTTTCTTACCATGAGTTATGGTTTTAAAAAAGTTTGAAGAACATCAGATTTAGAACAGGGGTTCATAGACTTTCTCAGTAAAGGGCTAGAAAGTGAATATTTTAGGCTTTGTGGGCTATACAATCTCTGTCACAGTTATTCCACTTTGCCATTGTAACACAAAAGCATCCATAGGCAATATATAAACAGTGTGCATGGCTGTGTTCCAATAAAACTTTATTTACAAAAACAGGCAGCCAGCCAGATTTGGCCCACGAGCAGTAGTTTGCTGAACTCTAGACTCAGCCATCTTAATCCAGGGAAGAGGGATGCGATGGATATGTGTAATTTGAGAAAGAATATTCAACAATATATCTGTTTTCCTAGAAGACTACAAAAACTAAAACTTCTTAGCTGTTGGAGAACCAGTGAAATAAATGGAGAAAGCAGGATTGGGGTAGGGAGGGAGTGATTGGCTTAGTTTTTAGAAGCTTTGTATTAGACTAGCTGTGATAATCTTGTAGCCCATGAAAAGAATAAGGTCCACTGACATGGACTTTTTGGTCCAGGCTCACCCAGTATTATTGCTGCTGTGGTTAATTAAGCCAGCATCTAATAATCCAGAGATTTCACATAAAATACGGAGCTCAGGGTTCCCTTTGAGAAGCATAAGATCTGAGAACATTCCTGTGTGGCAACGGTCAGCAGGAGTGGGCCACAGCCACCCCACTAGCTGGAGTCTATTCGGCACAGCCCCCACCACCTTCTGTTGTCCTTCACCTGATTCCCTCCTTCCCCTGCCTGCCCAGCCACTGTAGGGATCTGAGTTTTCAATCCTGGACTAATCGAGTATTTAGGTCCCTTCCAGATCCCAGATCTCCACAATTTGGTATCACATCCTACCTGCTGTGTGAGCTTACCATGTCACTTAGCCATCCATGTCTTTGCTAATGGAATGGGACTAATTCTGCTCATCTTGAAGGATCATTTTGAAGATAAGTAGGAAAATGTGTGAAAGTAGTTTGTAAAACAGAAAGCCCTTTACCAATGTGAGAGAAATGGAGTCAAATGCTTAGTTCAACATCAAGGGCTTTAATTGACTTTAAAGTAAAATATTTGTTTTTAAAGTGAAAAATGGTAACTCAGGAGAGAAGATGCTCCAGAGCTAAAGAAATGCTATCCAGCTGATTCAGGAAGAGCATCCCTTTCAGTAGGAAAGGATTTGGAGTCATCCAGCTGGATCCAGGCATTCCAACCAGCAAACAAACACTTCTTAACTCTCCAAAATGTCCTCAACCAAGATTTGGGCAATTTTGAAAAAGAGCTGACAATTCTTTGCTCTAGAGACCCATAAACTGATCTGGCATGTAAGTTTGCCAACCATTCCTCTCCTTAACCTACACACTCGGGAACATCCTGGACAAGGTGACTTACAACTTGACCCTGGAAGGGAGCTGGGTTCTTGCATCTGGGTTCCATGTCCCAGAACATGCCCAGTGGCCCCTGGAATGGCCAGTGGTCTTTGAATGCCTCACTTTCCCCCAAATTATGAAGTGGGCTAGAGAACATGTAAGAGCCAGAGGAAATTTAGGGGGGAAATGCTGAAAATTCAAGGAAAGGAAATGCTGAGTGCTTTGTCCAGCAACTCAGTGGCCAGGAGTCAGAAGTCTGGCATCTGCATCTGGATTGAGAGTCGAGGGGCTCTGGGCTGTTGCTTCTCCTCTCTGCTCATGGGTGGGACCATCCCTACCAGCCTTTACCTCATTCTCGGGGATGAAATGAGGAGGAGGGAAAGGGAGACTTTGGACCCGTGGCAGAAAAGAGGCTGTCTAAGCCCAGAGATCGATATTTACATTTTTGGCTATAAGGACAGCACTCACTTGTCCCCGTGATGGAAAGTGTTTGGATGACTGAAAGTCCACCACACATTAAAAGAACATTTTACACCATATTTATCTTGCTTACACTTTGTAGAATAGTATTATAGTTGGGTTTTACATCCACCATCCAGTCTGGCATAAAGAAAATTAACATTTAATGAGCCCCTAATTACTGCCAAGCACTAATGATGCTGAGCTCAACAATAGTAACGCGAATGGCTAACATTTAGGGAGAGCATCGTGCCAGGCCTTCTCAGCACTGTGCCATGTTAACGGATTTACTCCCCCCTACCCCCGTGAGACCCTTACTGCTGCTTTCCTCCTGAGAGAGGCCCGATTATCTCCATGTAATAGATGAGGAAACTGAGGCTTAGAGAAACCAAGAAAGACAGCTAGGAAGGGCAGAGCCAGGAGTCACAATCAGGTCTAGCTGACTCTAAACCCAACACTCTTTGTAAGGTTGGCAGTAAGTTAAAATGCGGAAAAACCAGGGATTAAATACCAGGCCTCTCGAGGGTGTTGCTGAAAGCTTTTTCGCGTGTGTCAGGAGTGTTACAGATGCTGGACCTTTCATTCATCGTACATGAGCATCTGCTGTGGGTCAGGCTCCACGTTAAATCCTAAGGATGGTACAGTGGTGAGTGAGATACTGCCTTGGGTCTAGACTCGTTTATTTCTCTGTGGAAGCTTCTAGATTTTTAAAAAATGTCCTTGAAAGGTAATTAAGGACCTTAAAGCCAGCATCCTGTCCAGGAATGGTTGTGTGCTTGAATATTGGCTCTGAACACATTGCACGTGGCAGATGAGATCTGCTTGGAAAACAAGGACCCTGGACCCTCCACAACCAACTGATCTTGTGGTTAACCAGCCTGGCCTTTGTTAGTTACCGACTTTGCACTAGTTCTATGGTGAGCGGTCAGCCAACCTGTATAAAAGCCAGCATTAGAGCTCACCTAATCTCATCCCCTGGGTTTTATAGGAGTGGAAACCCAAGCTTTCTCTAGGTGTGGATTGCCCTGGGTCCCTCTGCTACTTTAAATTGTTTCCATTTTAATGCTAAATCCAGAACAACAGGATATCAATGGTAGAAACAGTGCTGTTCCCTTTGCTAGACTCTCATCACCCCTTTACACCTTCCACAATACTCCTTTTCACTAATTGTGTCACAACCCAGTGAGGTGGTTAAGGCAGCAGCAATTCTCTCCCTTTACAGAGAGGGTAAATGAACGCCCAGCATGACTTGCCGACCAGCCAGCCGTGGAGCCTGGGCTAGAACCCTGGGCTCTTTGCTTGTGCTTTACAATTTTGTTGTTATTTTCCTGTTTCTTTTTTAGTATTAGAATTTCATGCTCAGTTCTCTGACAAAGCTGATCGTTTCAGATATTTGGCGGCCGCAGAGGGGAAGTTGGTAAGAGGTGGACAATATAAACCAGAGAAGTCAGTCTATTAAATATTGTTTTGGTGAACTTCTGATTTTTTAGCTCATGGTTTAAATTTTGGAGTTTGGTTTCTAGAAAACACTATATTGACTTGACTATCTCAGTGGCGTAGATTTGGCTGTAGTCCTCAGTCCTCAGCCCAGCAGTCCTGTAAGGAATCCTGCAGGGCCCAAACTTTGGGACTGTGAGGTGCTCCAGGCCTAGAAGAGTGGGCTGTTCTTTCTAAGATGCTGAAAAGAGTTCTGTCTACCTCCACATGGCCTCCAACCCTCCACCTTGGCTTTGCAGGAGTAACAGGCACTTGAATTTACTTTTGAGAAAAGAAAATGTTTTGGTTCCTCACAGCTTATCTGGTACAACTAGAGTCAGTCTGTCCTGTGGTTCAGGTGGCCTTGAGGATGGAAGGCACGGGACTCGATTATGTCCCTTTCATTCTGGCCACCAATCCCCTCGTGTCCCCTTCCCCTGTCCTGGGTTCCTATACTAGCTGTAGCCAGGGTCATGGCAGCCCCAGATTTTCTGCTCTGCTAGGTCCCCCAGGAAGCTGTTGCCCCCATCCCTTGTCTTCTGCCTGAGTGGGTGGGGAGCCTTGCTTTGCCCAGAGCTCGCTGTCTCAGCATCACGGAGCCCCCAAACTGTAGGGGCCACCCCTTATGCAGAGTAGGTACTCCATAAATGTTTGTGGCATTTCTGAGGCAGGCAGTGCCGATGGACCCACAGTGACCCTCATCCGGGAAGCAAGCCCTCGGAGACTTGGCACATTGGTGATTTGTTCTGGCAACTGATGAAACATCTTTGTACCATGTACTATCGGCAACCCTAAATGCAGGTTAACAGCAGCAAGTGCTTGAGTTAACCATGAGTCTA
>JAQZBX010003229.1:0-66485 GCA_029593785.1 Cabassous unicinctus
ATATATATATATATATATATATATATATATATATATATGTATATATCAGTGCTGTTAGTTGTGTTCAAAATGTTATGCTACCATATCCATCATCAATTACCAAAACATTTTCTTCATTCAAAATGATAACCCTGTAAATTTTAAGCCTTAGTTTCCCATTCCCTATCCTCTTGTAACCTATATTCTGTATTCTGACTCTATAGTTTGCTTATTCTAATTGTTTCAAAGCAGTGAGATCGAACAATATTTCTCCTTTTGTGACAAACTGTCCTTCAATCAACATGATATTTTCAGTGTTCATCCATGTTGTCACATTTATCAGGACATCGTTCCTTTTTACTGCTGAATAATAGTCCATTGTATGCATATGCCACATTTTGTTAATCCATTCAGTGGTTGATGAACATTTGAGTTGCATTCATCTTTTGGCAATTGTGAATAATGCTGCTATGAACATCAATGTACAAATATGTTTGAGTCACTGCTTTCACTTCTTTAGGGATTATACATAGACGTGGGATTGCCTAGTCTTATGGTATTTTTATACTTAGTTTTCTTAGGAACCACCAAACTGTCTTCCACAGTGGCTACACCATTTAACATTGCCCCCAGCAATGAATCAGTGTTCCTATTTCTCCAATCCTTGCCAATACCTATTTTCCAGTTTAATAGAAGCAATTTTAAAGGGTGTGAAATGGTATCTTATTGTGGTTTTGATTTGCATTTCCATGATGGCTAATATTGTTAACCATTTTTTCATGTGCATTCTGGCCATTTTTATATGTTTCCTGTAGGGATGTCTTCTCAAGTCTATTGCCTATTTTTAAATGAGTTGTTTGCTTTTTGTTAAGTTGAAGAATTCCTTTATATATTCTGGATATTAAATCTTTAAGGATATGTAGTTTCCAAATACTCTCTCCCATTATTTAGATTGTTATTTTAATTTCCTAATGAAGTCATCATAGTTTATAACTTTGGTAAGATCCCATTCATGTATTGTTTTTTCATTTTTTTGTTTCATTGCTTGTGCCTTGGGTGTAAACAAAAATAAATCATTGCCATCACAAGGTCCTGAAATGCTTCCTTATATTTCATTCTAGGAGTTTGCTAGTGCTAGCTTTTATATTTAGTTCTTTTACCCATTTTTTTATTTTTAAAGAACTTTGAGATTACTTATAAGTTATCTAAAAATATAGGGGATTCCCAAATACCCACACCTTCTCCCTCACATATTTTCCCCTATTAATAACATCTTCCATTAGTGTGGCATATGATCACATATTGAAGCATTGCTACTAACCTTTAGTTTATATTATGGTTTACACTTTGCACTGCACAATTTTAAAAATTTTGACAAAATGTATAATGGCCTATATCCGTCATTGCAATATCATGCAGAAAAATTCCAAAGTACCAAAAATGTCCCATGTTACACCTATTCTTCTCTCTCCCTCCTCAGAACCTCTGTTGAACACTGTCTTTATATCAGTTTTACAAATTCTTCCATTACTAGAATAATAAGTATACTTTGGTCATACTTGAATTTCCCCCTTATGTTTGTTCATTCTTCAATCTTGAGGATTTGGGGATGGTGACATCCACTCTGCTTCTGATTGAGAGGGTATTTTGATTTCATGGGGCAGATGGATGGAACTATCTTGGTTGCAGTTGCTCTGTGTTTTGGAATGAACATTGTCCATCATCATCCTTATGTTAGTTCACCTGGGTGAGTTTGATGAACTGGAGAGTTGGTGATGGCTACAGCTTTGCTGAGATTCAGGGCTCACCTGGCATATGAACTACTAAAAGATTTAAGTCTCTAGGGCATGTATTTATTGATATTGTGCTAATTTTAGATTCAAACATAATGGGTAGAGAAACTATATTTAGGAAAATTATAAATGTGTCTAACTCTCTTACATATATTCCAAGGTAAGTCCCACTGACAGGGTACCAAACTCCTGAGATTGTCTGCCCTGCCTATAGTGTCCAGATGTCTCCAGTACTCAGGAGACCCCATGCATAATGCACAGTTTATTGTGTCAGTCAAGGAGATCCTCCTGAGTTGTGCATAACCATAACCTGTGGAATGACCTCTCAACTTACTTTGAAATCTCTTAGCTATAAAAACTCATTAGTGTTTATTATTTCCTCTTTTTGATCAAAGTCCTTTTCCAAATGTGTCACTAGTCGGCACTTGGTAATAACCCCCATCTGTGCCAGAGAGCTTCATCCCTCGAAGTCATGTCCCATGCCATGTGGAAGGCAATGTGCTTATATGCTGAGTTCGGCTTAGAGAGAGGCCATGCTTGTGGAAAAAGATGTTCAGGACATAGCTCTTAGGCAATGTAGAATACTAGGCTAAGTTTCAATTTTACAAGAATAAGTTTCATAAGTACAAGCATTAATATCAAGGGTTTGGCATATTGGTCTGTCTTCTTTTTCTAGGCACTTATGTACTCTAGAGGTTCTTGCCACTCTATTAGAGAATGTACAGTGACTTTCCAGGAAGGGAATTTAATATTTTGTTCATTATTGTTTGGGACTCCGCTCAAGGAACACATTCATATTCCACAGAGGTATGCCCTGGGTGGATCCTTCCCTACACTTGCCCACACCAATGACACACTGCAACAGGGATTCTCCTCATCATAATTGAAAATTTTGTGTAATATTAAAACTCTCCAAAAACAAAAACAAAAATTTTTCCATTGTGCCTTTCATCAACATAAGATTATATATATTTACAATTTTTTCTCTATGTTCTCCCAGTATCTTATTTTTTCTCCTCATTTTCAAAGAAACTTTAGTAAAGTCACATTAAAAATATACAGATGGGGAGTGGGTGTAGTTCAGTGGTTGAACACCTGCTTCCCATGTACCAGGTCCTGGGATCAATCCCTTGTACCACCTGAATATATATATATATATATATATATATGATTCCCATATACTCCACCCGTTCCCATTCCCATGTTTTCCCCTATTATTAACATCTTACTTGAGTATGATACATTTGTTATAATTGATGAAAAATATTGAAGCATTTCTGCTCTCCATGATCAATGGTTTGCATTATAGTTACCACTTTGCATTGTACAATTTTATAGATTTTGACAAAATGTATAATTGCCTATATTCTTCATTGCAAAATCATCAGAACAATTCCAATAACCTAAAAATGCCCTATGTCCACTTATTCCTCTTTACCCCTCCCCTTGGAACTTATGGTAATCACTAAGATTCAAGTAATCAAGAAGAAGATTCACAGTTACAGGCATTGATATTGATTATATGACATACTGGTTTGTTTCCTTTTATTAGGCACTGCTTATGTATGCAAGAGGTTTTTGCCCTTCTATTTGAGGATATAGCAGGACTCCCCAGGATATCAGTTTAATATTTCCTTGTTCATTGTGTGCATCTCCACCTACTGAGATAACACCCTATGACAAGAAGAACACATTTATATTCACTAGAAGTATGCCCCAGGTGCAGTCTTTCCAACATATTCCACCCACAATCGACACTTTGAGTTGACTTTTGTAAATAGTATGTATTAGATTACCTCCTTCTTTTTGGGGCTAATGAAGTTCCAGTTTTCTCAGCACCATTTTTTGAAGGGACTATTTGTTCTCTATAGATTTGTCTTTGCCACCCTGTCAAAAATCAATTGGCCATAAAATTAAGTTTGATTACTGAGCTCTTAATTAAATTCCATTGGTCTATCTGTCTGTCCTTCTCCCTGTATCATGCTGTTTCAATACTCTAGCTTGGTATTATGTTTTTTAATATACTTTTTAAATTAAAAAATATTTGCATTATATAAACGGTGCATAAAAAAGGTATGGGATTCACATATGCCCCACTCTGAACCACTCCCAGATTTTCCCACATTAACAAGACACTTCATTAGTGTGGTATATTTGTTAAATTGGTGAACAAATTTTGGAGCATTGCCACAAAGTATAAATTATATTTTACATTGTAGTTTACATTTTGTCCTGCACAATTTTTTAAGTTATGACAAGATATACAATGGCTCATAATAAGTTTTAAGATTGAGAAGATTGAGTTTTTCATTCTTCTTTTATGAGAATGTTTTAGCTATTTTGGGCCCTTTACCCTTCCATATAAAATTAGTGATTGGGTTTTCCATTTCTGCAAAGAAGGATGTTAGAGTTTTGATTAGAATTGCATTGAATCCATAAATTGCTTTGGGTAGTATTGACATCTTAGCAATATTTAGTCTTCCAACGAACATGGAATGTCCTTTTGTTTATTTAGGTCTTCTTTGATTTCTTTTAGCAATGTTATGTAGTTCTTTTTTGCCCAAGTCCTTTACATCCTTGGTTATATTTGTGCATATGTATTTGTTTCTTTTGGTTGCTATTGTAAATGGAATTCTTTTCTTCAATTACTCTTCAGATTGTTCATTAATTGAGTACAGAAACATTAGTGATTTTGGATGTTGTCTCATAACTGATATAGTAGTTTGAGCATTTTGTGGCCCCCATAAAGGATCATGTCCTTAGAGCTAATCCATTCATGTTGGTGTGAACCTATAGTGGTTGGAAACTTTGATCAGATTATTTCTGTTAAGCATCTTTTATTAGATTATTTCAGTAAGGTATGATGCAGGGTGGATCTTAATCCTCTAACTGGAGTAATTTTAAAACAGGAAGTAAAATTTCCCTATTTGCAGGTGGTATGATCCTGTATTCAGAAAATCCACAGCCAAGCTCCTAGAGCTAATAAATGGTTTTACTTTACCTCAAGATATTTCCTAATTTCACTTCTGTTTTCCTCTTTAACCCAATGATTTTTTAAGGGTACATTGTTTAATTTCTACATATTTGTAAATCCTCCATTTCTCCCTTTGTTATTGATTTCTAGTTTCATTCTGTTGAGGTCAGAGTATTATCAGTGTTATATGATTTCAATATTTTTTTAATTCCTTGAGACTTTTTTTGTGACCCAACATATTGTCTATCCTGAAAAATGAACCATATGCACTTGAGAAGTAAAATTATTCCATTTCATTTGGTGATGTGTTCTATCTATGCCTGGTAGGTCTAGTTGCTTCAGAAAGTCACTCAAGCCTTTTAATCCTGTCTTGATCTTTTCACTAGTTAGTTTTTAAATTGCTGATATTATCATTAATGTAAAACTGTCAATCTCTCACTTCAAATCTGACAGTATTTGCTTTCAGTAGTTTTGGTCTCTGCTGTTAGGTGCATATATATATATTTATAACTGATATGTCTTCTTGTTGGATTGTTGCTGTTATCAGTATCTGATGACAATCTTTGTTCCTCATAACTGTTTTTTGACTTAAAGTCTATTTTATTTTATATTAGGATAGGCATTACTTCTCTATTTTCATAACTATTTTCATGATGTTTGTATATATATTTTTTTCCTCTCTCACCCTCAATCTACTAGTAATTATTACTTTTATGTAAATCTTTTGCAGAAATCATTTAGTTAGGTCATGAATTTTTATCCATTTTATTCATATCTCATTGACATTTCTATTGACATTATCATCCTAGATTGTAAAAGATAACAAGTTTTCTCACATTTAAAAGAATAAACTTTTAGATTTCTTTTTACCAAACATGGTATCTCCTATACTTACACTAAAAGTATTTTACTGTCATTTTAATTAAGTAAATAACTGCCTATTGTTTATCAATGGACTCTTATACTAGCCAAGCAGTCAAACTTTCTGACAAATTTGAAATTTTTCCTTCTCAGAATCAAACACTAAAGGATATCTTTTTTATTTCAAACTGCATAAAATTCCAAAGGGTTTTTTTCTTATGCCTTATAAAAAGACAGGTGCCATAAATAGTTAAATTCATTTGATATGTTATTAGTTGCATGAGAAGTATTGACAAATTATTAGAGATTTTCTAAACATCTATTGGTTAGACTTGTATGGATAAAATATTGTTAGTTTAAATATTTAGATATTATTTAAAATTCCTAAAGTTTTGGCAATCATCTAAGTGTCCATTATATATCAGGATTTAGCTACGTGATATTAGAAAACAGTAGAACATTATTGATGAAAATTTTAGGCATTATAAAAAATGCTTCATGCCACAGAAAAACAAATTTCCTTGTCAAATATATGCTTTTACTCTGATTCTTCATTGAAAGAACTTGCAGACAGCTGTAGTTCAGAGCTTCAACTTCAGTCAGATAAGAAAGGAAAGGGCAGAAGACTTTAAGCAAAAAAGATGAGTATATAAATTATGTTTACCTGTGAATTTACATAAACCTGGTAAAACTTTAATGGTGGGACATTGTCAAATGCATCAACTCACAGGGAGATTTTTGTCTTCTTTTAATGGACTTTACACAGCTTCTTCCATCTATGGGAATATGTCTTTGTTATCATATATCTATTTTCTTAATGAATAAAGGATTTTCCTTGTCAGAGGATGTGGCAGTTTGAGGTGATTATATGAAGCCCAAAAATTAATATTTTGTTTTTAAACTAATCTATTCCTGTGGGTGTGATACTATTGGATTGCATTACATTTTATTGAGAGCCCTTTGAATAGATTACTCAATAAATGCTTTAGGATGTTTGAACTACTTCAGTGAGGCATGACTCAGGTTGAGTCTCTATTCTATTGCTTGGTCTGATAGAAATGGATACACAGAGACAAACAGACACAGGAAAAGGAATCCAACATGTTTGACCCTGCCATGTTAAAGAAAGGACAAGAGGACTGCTTAAGAATGAAGACAAAAGGGGCTGGGCACACAATGCAGCTCAAGAGGATATGTGCCCTGCTATATGACTGATAGCTTACAGATAAACTCAGAAAGAAAAAAGAACAGCATAGACTAATACATGATGTCTGGAAAGAAAATGATTTATATCTGGTTGCCCTCAGGTGAGCTCAAACATCAAGAGAGATCAGTGGTCATCTTGCTTCAACATGTGGCAGCTGACTTTGGAGAGAAAACATCTCTGATGATGCCTCAGTTGGACTTTTCACACCCTTAGATCTGTAAGCTTTTACCCCAAATAAATCCCTTTTATAAAGGCCAACCTATTTCTGGTACTTTGCATTGACAACCATTTGGCAAACTAAACCATTCATAGCTGGAGAGTGGATTCAGGCTGCCTGCAATTGGCAAAATTTGTGGAATGGTTTAATAACTGGTAAAGGGTACTTTGTGGAAGAAATGTGAGGTGCTTGATAAGAAAAGGCTTTGTTTTCCATTAAGAAACCTTTGGTAAAAATACAGATTGTATTAGTCAGTCACAAGGGGTGCTGATGCAAAATACCAGAAAACGTTTGGTTTTTATAAAGGGTATTTTTTGGGGTAGAAGCTTACAGTTACTGGGCCATAAAGCATAAGTTTCTTCCCTCACCAAAGTCCATTGCCACGTGTTTGAGCAAGATGTCTGCCGATGTCTGCAAGGGTTCAGGCTTCTTGGGTTCCTCTTCCTGGGGCTCTGTTTCTCTGCAGCCTTAGTGGCTTTGTTTCCTCCACAAGGTTAGCTGTAGACTATGAGGCTCTTTAGGCTTTGCCTCTCTCCACAAGGCCAGCCGTGAGCTGTCAGGCAAATGGCTCATTTCTCTTTCCAAGGACTTCTCTCTTTCTTCATGACCAGGCTCTTCGGTGTGTTCACCTCCTGGGACCCCAGCATTAAATCTCATCATTAGAACTCCACCAACAAAACTCCAATAACTCTGTTCTTTTCCATGCCTTTTATATTTTATTTTCCACCCACAAAGGGGTGGGGCTCAATGCCCTACTGACGTGGCCCCGTCAATGTCCTAATCATAACTTAATCATGCCCAGATTAACAGACCAGTTTACAGCATGATCCAATATCTATTTTTGGAGTTCATAACTATATCAAACTGCCAAACTGCAACACAGATGCTAAGTTATTTTTTACATGGCCTTAAAAAGAAATTGGAAAGTAGAGGAAAGGTTGTCCTTATTTTAAAATTATACAGAACTTTGCAAAATTGACTCTTAATGTTAGATGGAAGGCAGAATTTGAAACAATGAGGTTGGACATTGAGCTGAGCAGATTTCCAAAGTAAATGTGGAAATTGCAGTCTGCATTCTTCTTATAGCAAAATGTGCGAAGAAATACATATGCTGAAAACTAAACTGCGTAGGCAGAAAGAAACCAGAGACTGATGATTTGGGAAATTCAAAACTTCTGGAAAACCAGCCACCAGATGATAGTGCCCCACTTGAAGAATTAACTAAACTTGGAACTTGTAGTTTAGGATTGGAATTGTAGTTATCCAGGAAGATCTTGTGTATGCCTGCATGCTAAACCAACAAGATTTTGTGAGATTGGTGTGAACAAAACCACTGTCAGCCTGGACTAATAGGGGAAGGGAGGGGAAAGCATGAACGAAAAATGGCTTCAAGAGGAAAATTGTGAAAGTTGTGGTCTGGAATTAAGACATCTCCTTGGGTAAAGGGAAGTAGCCCACCCATGTGTATGGAAAAGGTGAGTTTGCCTGGCATTTGAAGGTGTATCTCTAGTCCTTTGCTCAGGGAGAATTTGGCAGCCCCAGGCTACAGAGTGAGTGGAGTACATTCCTTGGTAGTTGGAGAGATTTAGGTTTTCACCCGACTGGAGACTGAGGCCACCACCCCACTTTTCTGAGGGGATTGGACTTGTATGCCAGAGTTTAGGGAGAATTTTGCTACCACCTTCCTATACAAAGAGTGTTGACACTGTCCAAGAGAAATTGGGGAAATTGTAGCCATGTCTCCAATGTTCCTGAAGTATAAACTCTAAAGCTTAGTCACCACTTAGATGCTTGAAAAGAGTAGACCCAAAAGTATGGCCATTAGTCAAGCCCTTGAAAGAATGGGTCCCCATGAGGCCCTGAGAAGAAATTATCATTCTAATGACCATCTCAGACTTTGAAATCTATTAGGGTTTGACCTGCAACTTTTTGGAACTGTTGGTTACCGATGATGCATGCTTCCCTCCCAATCTTTCCTTATAATAATGCAAATGTTTACCCTATATAAGTCCCTACTTCTTATATTGGAAGCAGATAATTTGTTTTATAAGTTTCACAGATTTACAGCCAGATGGGAATTTTTGACCCAAGACAAACTGCCTTTCTATTAACTTACATTTATGTGACTTTGTGCATAGCTGTGTTACTTGAATGATTTTAAGTTTTTATACTATTGTGATGTAATGAATTTATTTTGCATATAAAAAGACATGTCTTTTGGTGATTCAGAGGGTAGAGTGTGTGTCAGTGTGAGATTGTTTTATGAATCCCAAAAAGAGATTTTTTAAAAAAGTAATTGATTCTTATGGGTGTGATATTATTTGATTGCATTAAATTCAATTGAGGGTCCTTTGAATAGATTACTTGATAAGATCATTATTGGGATTTGACTGGATTACATCAGTGAGGCATGACTCAGATTAAGTCTCCACCTTCTTTCTGGGTCTGATATAAATTTACAGACAGAAAGACCCAGATAGACACAGGAAAAGGAATTCACTGTGTTTGATCCTGCCATGTAATAGAGAGGACTAGAGGATCACTTAAGCACAAAGCCACAAGGGGTTGGACCCACAGAGCAATTCAAGAGGAGATGAAAATGTACTATATGACTGATAGCTTACAGCTGAATTCAGAAAGAAAGGAACAGTCTAGACTGGCATAAGATGTCTGGAAAGAAACAATCCCTCTGCCTGAATTACCTCTAGATGAGCTCAAAACTCAGGAGAGATCAGTGGCCATCATGCTTCACCATGTGGCAGCTGATTTGGTGAGAAAGCATCTCTGTTGATGCCTCATTTGGCTTTACATGGCCTTGGAACAGTAAGCTTTATTCAAATAAATTCCCTTTTTAAAAGCCAACTAATTTTTTATACTTCGATTGACAGCTCTTTGGCAGACTAAAACACCAGGATACTGCCCTCACAGTAGCTAAAATAAAATAGACTCTGTTTTCTCACCTGGGGTAGTCCTGATATTCTCTATAGGAATAGTGTCTATAAATTTATTGGAATTGTAATTAAGGTATTTTGCAAGATCTTTCCCCTGAACTGAAAACTTCACTGTCCCTATCACCCTCAAAGTTGGAAAATGTGGAATGAATAAATGGTATCTTAAAACTTAAATTAGTTAAATTATTTGAACCTCTCTCCCTCATCCTTGGATTAGGGTACTTCCCTTAGCTTTGATGGCTATAGATCTAGTCCATCAAGAAAACTACAGTTAAGGGCCTATAAAATCATAATGGGAAGACCCATGAGACTTATCATTACTCCTATTTTACTGGACTCCAAACTATTATAATGTAAAAGTAAGATTACAGATTGTATTAGAAAATGTAGCTTTGAATTAGAGAAATCTATTTCCCACCGAAGGCAGGTCATCAGCTCACTACCTGAATTAAGCATTGGAACTTTGTAAAATGGCTGTATAACATTGTCATTGGACTATATTCTATCTTCCCAAGGTTTGTGCACTAACTGGGATCCAATGCTGTGTAATTGTGACATGAGAATGTTTACCAAGAGGTAGTAACAACAGAAGCCTATCTTAGAGAAGCAAGCAAATCAGCTTATATAGCTCCTAAATCTCATTGATCTGAGCCTCTTTTTGGTTGGTTTCTTGGGTCATGGAGGCCATGGCTCATAGATGTCATAAAAGGAGCACTTGTTGTTCTCTCAATCACTTTCATAATACTCTTCAGTCATTGCCTGACCTTTTGTCTCTTCAAGGCTACTACACATCCACTAACTCGACAAATTATATAACTGAGGATACAAGACCAGAATGAAAACCTCAAAATTCAGCTAAATCCTGTAACTGGCAATGAATCACAAAAGACTTTTATTTGTGAATGAGAGACTAATAACATCTTTGGTCAAGCCCTTGTAATGGAGGGATTGACCAAAAGGGAGGAAATTGATAAAATGTATAAAGAAAGCACTGGGGAGCCCTCAGAAACAAAAAAGTAAAAAAAATAAAAAAATGAAAAACACCCCATGCCTTCTTGAGTTTGCTCTTTATCATTTAAAATTGGAAATCTCAATGAAGGTTTCTGCCCCATGTAACCAATTAAGCCATAGTTCATTATCTTTGTCCCAATAAAAAATAAGATCACCTTCCCTAAACTACCTCATATAAGATGGACAAACCATCATACAATCAATAGGAGTCAAGCTAAATTTGTTTTTATGGCTGTAAAAATCATTTGCTATCGATAAAACTCTGAAGCTATTTCCATTATGGCTTCCTTTGCTGTAGCAAAACTTTGGTGTCCCTAATAAAATGCCATGGTCTGCAAACTCGAATCCATTTTTTTCTTTCACAGAGTCATCACTGTTTCCGGCCCTTGCAATTTGCCACCTAGTCTTGGTAGCACTGCAACAGTTAAAAATAAAGGAATTTGAGAGGATGTGCGGGAAAAAAAGAAAAAAAAATTGAAATGCTGTGGGGAAGAATTTTATAGTTAAACCAGATTTTTCCCCTACCCTATCTTTCCCAAATTCACTCAGAAAACAGAGGAATCTATGTACTGGGGACACTTCTTTGGTCCCTGAATTAAAGGTGTGTAAGTCAGCCTTTCATACTTATGTATCTACTGGTTTTAGAAAACAAATATTTCTATCACCTATTCCAATTTCCCATTAAACCATCACTCTAAAGATGAAAGCACATTCCCTTCAGAAGTCATGTGACTTGGTGGTCTAAATTGGAACAAAATTTTCTCATCTGGTTATTTTTTTTTTTTTTTTTTTTTAGCTATCTGATCATTTGCATCTACCACTCGGTATGCAAAATGCAGTCCAGAGTAAAAGTAATTTTTCCAGTGTCTCTGCATAGCCACCATGAGCCACCAATATCTGCCTGACTTGCTAGCTACGTATACTGCTGGGGAATCATACCTACAGTCATCTTCAAAAACTATGTTTCTTGTTGCCAGACACAATAGTTGTTGTCAGTATTTCATGCCTCAGAGGGTACGAGAAAAATATGTCTAGATTCAACCAGTGGCATATTGAGCTATGTAAACCAGAAAAAAGCAGGTTCTTATTATTAATCCCATTCATGTGGTTGTGAATCCATTGTAAATAGGACCTTTTGAAGATGTTAGTTTATTTAAGTTGTGACCAACTGAATCAGGATGAGTATTAATCTTTTAATTTCTGGTCTCATAAATAAAAAAAATATGAAGAGGAGCTGGATGCTAGGAGTAGGCAGGGACTTAGAAGAGAAAGAAGAGGACATTTTCACATGGTGGGAAAGCCAAAGAAACCTAAATATTGCCAGCCCACCAGAATGCTACTAATCCTAGGAAGAAGCAAGCCTTTCAGACTCTGAAACCATGAAATAATACATTTTGCTGTTTAAGACAACTCATTGTGTGGTATTTATCTTAGTAGCTCAGCCTAGAAACTAAGGCCCAGCCTACCTTTGCATAATTGTAGCCTCCAATATCCGCTGATGTCACGGACCTGGGAACCACCTCAAACAAGCACACTGGGTTAGATACCTAGAGGTTCACATCGCCTTCTGATCCTGATTTTCTGATGGGAATCAACAATCAACATGTCCTATTTTAATGCACCAGTAAAATTTCCTTAGTAATTTCCATAGAGCACTTCTTCATAGAACACCCCATTATTAGACAATTCTTCCATTTTCCATGTGCCTGATCATATTGCCATGCCATTTGCCAAAACCTATAAATTGATAAAACCCAGATATATAGAAAAAGAGCCTCAATTCAGAATACCAACCTGATATTTTTTTTACCTTCATCAATCAGTGTGTTGGCCTTCAATGTTGCTGTCCATTACCTTAGATCTGATATTCTTGATAAAATCAGATTTTTTTGGTCAACCAAGAGCTGTTTAAAGGGAACCATTCAAACAGCAGTATAATCCAGCAGTGACTCAGTTGATTTCAAAGTTTCTCCTAGAGGAAGAGAGGCATCCTGCTTCTTTGTACCTCCTTGCATTCCTCTGGTAGCATGTTCCCTTATCAACAATTTCCATTTTGTTATGTCACCCTTCTGGTCATTGTCTCTGCTATTACAGAATTTCTTTTAAACCATCCAATACAGTAAGGGTATTTCATTTTTTAAAGAAATGTCCTTCAGTTCTTCAGTCATAGGGATAGTTTTGGTTATTTTCATTTTTAAACAATTTTATTGAGATATATTCACATACCATACACTCCATCTAAAGTATGTCTTCAGTGGCTTTTATTTATAATCAGAATTGTCCTGTCATCACTGCAAACAATTTTAGAGCATTTTCATTACTCAAAAAAAAAAAAAAATACCACACACCTTAGGGGTTATTTTTTTTATATATCAAATTAGTAATTTTCCCTCAAATGAAAATTTTCATCCAAATTTCTAACAGTTGTCACTAGATAGTGATCAATTTTGCAATAAGCCCTAGTCTACATTCACACAGAGGTACCAAATGATACAGAATTTGTCCATACCAGGACTCCAGGTTTTATTTTACACTGGGATTAATGACTTGTGAGGGCTCAGGAAATCTTACTGGTTTTCGTATAGCACAGGGGTTCTGAAATTTTTTTGTTCCACCGACCTCTTTGCCAGTCAGATGAAAATGAGGGACCCCTTACTAAGTCCACATTACACTGTGCATTATTTAATAAATTTATCACACCCATATCAACATGTCCTCAGAAGAATAATATTTTTTGAATTTCATGTCAAACTAATGGACCCCTTGTTAAGAACACCTGACTTAGCACGTCCAATCCATAATATTGGCTGAAGGACAGATTTATATGTCTTCTGTTTTAAAACACTAGGTAGAGGGAATATTCCTAAGAGGCCCAATATTCATGTCCATAAGATATTCAGGTAAAGGCGATGTTTCCACTTCACATAAAGTCTCTTCAAAAATTCCAGTTTTCATCTAAATTTTTACTTTAATTCCAGCAAGTGTTATTTTCCTATATTTTCCCAATCTAATTGTAGATTCTGCTAAGAATTTACCAACAAGTATTAATTTTATAATACTATGTAAGGGAGTCGTTTTATCATTTTCTGACATAGTACCTATTGACATAGAACACTCAGGTAAAGGAGATACAACTACTTTAAATAAAGCCTGTTCAAATCTACCAAACTTTATTCAAACTTCCACTATAATCTCATCAAGTTTTACATTACTATCTATGTGTAATCTGACTATAGCTTTCATTAGGACTTTACAAACAGGTTTTGTAGCCACAGCTTTTCGCAGTTCTTCTATCAAAAAGTCCCAGAAGTATTGCTTCTCTCCCCCCTCACCATTTTATACACTCTTGCCCATAAGGCCTTGGGTTCCTGGGTGGGGGAGGAAGTTTTCTAGATAAGGACCCCAAGTCTTTTTGTCAATCCTTTTATTGATTAGATTACAGAAAATCACCCTTGATGATTCAAGGTCAGGTTTCTTGAATTCCTCCAAATTAGGTGAATAAAGATATTTTTAAGGTAGTTTCTCTTTAGAAATGGCTCTGGAGCTGTTGGCTCTACCTCATGCAGTCCAGAAGCTAAGGAAACTGTAGAAGCAGAATCTGCACCAACAAATTCTTTTAGCTGGGGTACTAAGGCTAGAGGCTATGCATTTTACTGACAAGAATTCAAGCTTGGTCCATCTCTTACTTTGATTTCATTTATTACAGATAATAATAACCAAAATGTTGTATGTTTTCTTTTTACTTTGTTAGTTTCCATTTCCTTATACATCCAATGAATCAACTCACCAATAGTTGTTTCTATCATCTCTGAATTCCTTTGTTAAATTTTATCTCAACTAACTGATCCAAGCACACTGTTGTTTCATACCAACCATGTCCCCATGGTCCCCAGGAATCAAATACTTCTCATCCTCTTTCCTTTCTTCCTTTCTTTTTTCAAACCACATATTTCAGCAAGTCTGGGTTTTTCTAATGAATCATACTTTTCCTGACACCAGTTGCAATGGGTGTAATCTGGGAGGGGTTCGCATGTGAATTTTCCAGTTCTGCTCTCTCAATGGAGTCATGGATTCTGTTAATTGTCCCCAACCAACAGTGTGACAATAATATGCACAGCATATTACCAACCAAGAAACTCACCCAAGCCTGTAGTGTCCAGTGTTTTTATTGAAGCTTTATAGCATACTGCCTTTGTAGCTGATCTTTAGTCTTCAGCCCCTCTCAGAGGTAAAATAAGACTTCATCTTAAGCCCCCATCATAAATCTCATTGTTAGACTCTCTGGTATCTCTCTGGTAGTTAAATCCCCCAGGCAAACAATGACTTTTTTATCAGGCAGGACATTTCATGAGAGTAAATTTCACCTCCTGTTAGCCAAAGGTAAAGGCAAGATCTCTCTTTAGTTAAACTTAATTTTTCACTGAACACACACATTTCTCTGGATGCTAAAGAGGGTATATACACACTCCTAGATAAAGATTTCATGGATCAGTGAGTGATTATTTGAAGTGGGCACCCACATGTTCCCTGGGTTCTTTTTGCTCTGTGGAGAGAATTGGTAATGCAAAGGAAACAGTTTATTAAGCCAGCAGAGGTCTGGAGACAACGTCTCAAATCAGTGTCCCCGAACAGCAGAAGTAGTAACATTATATTGGCTTGTGTAGTGGGGGAGTTCAAGATTCGCAGGTGGGGAGAGGTTGCATCTTGTGCATGCTCTATAGCATTACATGCTTTAACATGCTTGGTCATACATTGGATGTATAGAAAGTGGCATCTAAATCCAACCCAGAGGTGGAGAGATTTACGTATAAAGAGCTAAAGTTCTGCTAAGTTCATTCTATACTGCTGTGTCTGCTAAAAACTGGCAAGGCCAGTTTGTGGGTATGTAGATTTTATGGTTGGCTTCTGGCCACAGCTGTATTTCTGTTTGGTTATCTATGGCTACAAAGCTAAGATTAGCTTAATAAGGCCTAACAGAGAAAGATAGAAGTTGGTTGGAGGTACTTCTTACAAGTGGTCCTTATATAAACAGGTTTGTGCCCTCTGTACTTTGATCTTACTTGTTTGGTCCGAGACCATCTTGTTTTGGAGAGCTCATGTAGTATGCCTTAGTCTGCAAACAGTACCTTCTTTTATTTTAAATAATTATTTTTTTTTTTATTTTTAAAGAAGCTTTGATTACATAAATGTTACATAAAAAATATAAGGGATTCCCATATGCCCCCCTCCCTCTCCCTCCCACACTTTCCAACATTAACAACATCCTTCATTATGTGGTACATTTGTTACATTTGAAGAAACCATACTGAAGCATTGCTACTAACCATGGACTATAGTTTACCAATCTTTTCTTCCCTTTCAGAACACTACTGATGTTACAAGACCAAGTCTTCACCTTGATCTTCTATATAAGTTAAGATCAATATGAGGCCATAGTTGTCTTCACTTCTTCCTGCCTTCTTATAGTAATGACCCTGTTCATGAAACTACCTTCTCTGACCCATCTGACCCCATTCCCACTGTTTCTCAGATTATGGCTCTGTTCTAGGCTATGGAATCTCATAATCTGAATATTGTATCTTGATTCTCAGGTGAAACAAGGGTCACATGGTACCAGGATTCTGCTTAAGGAATTTAGGAAAGGGAGTTATTGGCTGCTGAGGCCTATGCACTATTTATTACTTTTAACAGATTGGATTTATCAGATTGGATGTTATCAGATCAGATATACCTGAGCTTACTTGATAACATGATCTAGTTAATCTTCTGCAAAAGAATAACTTTCCAAAAGTTCAATACACAACTCTCATACAAATATACAGACTTATCATCTGATAATAATTGATTCAACACATCAATGAATGAAACAACAGGATGTTACGACTATGTCAAAGTATATTTGAGTTAAGAAATGGGGCTTTTATAGTGGGAAATTCACACTGAGATAAGTTTATTGTTTTTTAAAGTTTTACAATGGCTGTTGTTTTTCTTTTCAGTTAGAATCAAATCAGTTAGTTGTTTTATTTCTATACTGGACAGAAGTCATTTGCATCTTAAGAGGACAAAAATGGACATACACATTAATATATAATTTCACTGATTCTGAGCCCAAATCAATAGTAAATGGCTATTATAACATATGTACATTCTTAAAAAAAAATAAATAATTTTTTAGAAGGCCCAGTAAATGATACTCCAGTCTGACATTGAAAAGACTTTTCACCCTCACTTTACCTTAATTTCTGTTTCAAGTGATTTTTTAATAACATTTAGGACAGAATCAATATAATTATTCCTTTAGAGACATTGTTTTTTAGTTGAAATGATTACAATGATGATGATAATATTCCAGTTTCCTTGCATGTATTTCATTTAATCTTTCTAATAATTCCATGTTAGGAAATTTATTATGCATATTTTACAGAGAGGGATATGATGCCTAAGTAAAATAAAATAATATAAGGACATTTTCCACACTATATGATGACTCAGTCTCTCTGAGATTGTTAATTCCATCAGAGGCTTTGCATTTTTATGATATGGTACCTCAGCATTTTTGGCCCTATTGTTAGGTCCCTGATACCTGCTTATACAAGATAAACAGCTAGTCCCTCACTTTAAATTTAAATACACACTCCTCAATTCCCACTCTTGCTTGACCAACTACTACAGCCTCACCCCTATATCAGTATAAAGACTCAGTCCCCAGGTCCACTGGTCCCCCTTGTTCCCCACCTGCTTCATTGAGCCTATGCTCCTGATGTGTTTTTCCATGTAACCCAGTGAGGGGTGCTACCCTCTCTGTTCTAGGTCCTGTTAAGTACTAATAAAATTTATTTCATACATCTCTGGTCTCACCCATCCTTGCTGCATCTAACTATCCATATAAAGAAACTTTCAATACATTGCTCATTGCTGATGGTTATCCAAGGTCATGGAACAAGTCAGGACTAAAGAAAAATTTAAAAACAAACAATAGACAAAGACAAAACTAACCACCCAAAATTTGGAATTAAGTTTTAGGTAATCAAAGCAGTGAAACACAGCTCAGGGTAGAGTCAAAATTCCCCTTGAACTAAGTTACTTAAGGCAGAGGTTCTCAAGTATACTATCTGGATCAGTTGTGTCAGCATGACCTGAGAAATTGTACAAAATGCTAATTCTTAGGTTGTACCTTGAAACATACTTAATAAGAAATGTTGTGTACTTCCACCTATCTTTGCTTAGCAAGTACTCTGGGTGACTCAGATGTTCTCCAGCATTTGAGATCAACAAATTTAAAGTGATTTAAAATATTGTGGGAAGATGGTGATGGACTAACAGGGAGATCTGAAAACTCTCAGAAAAACAATGGAGAAAGAGGCAAAAGCTGTCTGAGAGACCTGCTTTGGGGGTCAACAGACCAGGACAGTGCTACACAACTCCCAGGAGGGTGAGGGACAGAGAGAGGAAGATGCCGAAATAACAAACATGAGTTAACAAACCCCCATGGCAGCTGGAATGGACTCCCCTCCCCCACCCCCCAAGATATTAAGCTGGAGTAAAACCCCAGCTCACTGCAGCCAACTGAGATGGTAATAGACATCTTACTTCCTGTCAGCTCTTTCCAGGGAAAAGGGATGGGAGGTCTGGGTGTTTTTCTTCAGTGAATTCAGCCAGCAGAGCCCAATTTAAATCTCCAATCTGGAGATTCAACACAGGAACACAGAAAAGCCGAGAAAAACACCATAATGGAAAGGTGCATTAACTAGTGCCATCTGCTGGCCAGTCTTGAAATTCCATGGACAAAAACTGTTCATGCTCTCTGTATTCAACCCCTGGGAGAAAATCTTTGCCGCTTTAGTGAGTCCCTGGCCTGATTTTAAAAACTTAAGCTGGGCAATTTTATACACTGAGAATAAGACAAATAAATATCAAAGAAAAGTTGTGAAAAAAGGTATAGGCAAGAGAGAAAAATTACCCATCAGAGTAAATTCACCAACATATTCAGATGCCTAGACATCACCAAAAAATTACAAGCTATACTAGGAAACAGGAAGAGATGGCCCAGCCTAAAGAACAAAACAAATATCTTGAAAAGGTACAGGATTTAAGATAATTAATCAGTGATATTCACACAACTATCCTAAATCACTTCAAAAAATTTATAGAAAAATATGACTAAAGAAATAAAAGATATTAAGAAGACACTGGAATAGTATAAAAAACAATTTGAAAGCCTGCAAAGAAAAGTAACAGACCTTATGGGAATGAAAAACACAATGGGTGAGATTAAAAAACAACATTATAGGCACATAGAAGCAGATTTGAATTGCTTGAAGATAAAATTCATGACTTCAAAGGCAGAACATCTGAACTGAGAAAGACAGAAGAACAGAAAGAGAAGAGAATGGAAAAAAATGGAACTGAGTCACAGGGAATTGAATGATAATGCAAAACACACATTTGCATTATTGGTGTCCGAGAAGGAGAAGAGAATAGAACAGTGGCAGAAGGAATATGTGAAGAAATAATGACTGAGAACGTTCCAATCCTTATGAAGGACATAAATATCAATATCAAAGAAGTACAATGCACCCCAAACAATAAATCTGAATAGACCTACCCTGAGATACCTACCATTCATAATGACAAATATTAGAGATAAACAAAGGATTCTGAAATTAACAAGAGATAAGCAAAGCATCACATACAAGAGAAATTCCATAAGATTAAGTAAAGACCTCTCATCAGAAACCATGAAGGAGAGAAGAAAGTGGTATGATGCATTTAAGGTACTGAAAAAGAAAAACTGCCATCCAAGAATTCTTTATTCAGAAAAGCAGCCCTTCAAAAATGAGGGTGAGTTCAAAGTCTTCACACGCAAACAAAAACTGGTAGAATATTTTACTAAAAGACCAGATTTGCAAGAGATACTAAAGGGGGTGCTGCAGCCTGAAAGGAATAAACAATGGTGAGATACTTGGAGAAGAGTTTAGAAATGAAGATTATTAGGAAGGATAAACTAAAGGATAAGTAAACAGACAATAGAATGGTATGACAACAGAGAACCAAAGGACAAAATGGATGAAGTAAGTAATGCCGTTACAGTAATAACACTGAATGTTAATGGATTGAACTCCCCAATCAAAAGACATAGATTGATAAAATGGATTAAAAAAATATATATGAGCTGCCTATCTGTTGTCTACAAGAGACTTACCTCAGACATAAGGGCACAACCAGGTTAAAAAGGAAAGGTTGGAAAAAGATATTCCATGTAAACAGTAACCAAAAAAGAGCTGGAATAGACCAGATAAATGTAAAATAACAACATAATATATGAACAATAATTTCTCAGTGCAACTAGCTAATTGTTCCTGTGATCAGTGTTCTGTAAGTTTCTTCATGAAAAAAAAACATTTGCTTTTAATCGAGGAGGACTGAAGAAGAGATGTATTTTTGGATACTCCATTTCTCTTTAACCCTTTCTTATGCATATTCATTAATTGAAATAATCTATCTGGATCAATTATGATTTAGCATTACTACTGCTGAAAAAGATTTTGAGTTTTTCTGCTTGATAAAATTGTGAGTTAGCTTACTGTTATCTGCTGTAATTCATTCCAATAAGATGTGAAGAATTCTCAAATAAGAATTTGATTATCCAGTAAGAATAATGCCCTAAATGGAAATTAAATAACTAAACCAGTAATTTATTTCATTCTTAGAGATTACTATATACAATAGTTAGAGCAGAAATAAAAAATTAGAATTATGTTATAATTAATTTCTATTATATTAGAGTTACTGTTTACATTTATAAATGTTTGTTGCTATACATTCTATTTCTTATAATTGATCACATTAAATTTAACCTAGCCTTCCACTCTCTTTTAAAATTTATAATTTATTTTAATCTCTTTTCCTATTTATTTTACAGTAAAGGTCTTTTTAACAACTTAAAAAAGCCATTGATTGTATACTATGGATAGAACATATGGTATGTAATTATATCTCAATAAAACTACTTGATAAACAAATAAATAATTTTGCAAGAATAGCCAGAAATAGGAGCTATGTACAGCAGGGGAAACAAAGATATTGAGAGGGTAGGATTTTCTTTGTTTGTTTGCTTGTCTGTTTTTTGTTTATTATTATCATTGAAATAATGAAAATGCTTTAATAAAGATTGAAGTGATGAATGCACAATTATGTGATTATACCAAATATCATTGATTGTACATTTTGGATAAATAATATGCTTTATTAATATGTATCAATAAAATTGATTTGTTTAAAAAAATAGGGTGGGTGGTGGAAAAATACACAAAATGTAAGATATGGCCTATAGTTGTAGTAATATTTTGATGATGCTCTTACATGTTTTGTAACAAATATATCACAACAATGCAAGTTGTCGGTGGAGTGTTGATGTATGAGACCCCTATATGATGTTATGCATGTTTATTTTGTAAGTTTGAAACTTTTACTATACACTTATTATGTATGTTCATGTATGAATGATATACTTTAATAAAAACATATTTTTAAAAAGTTATTTAAACATCAAAATTCTTCCATCTGCTGCATTAGAATTGTTAAACCAAGGCATTTAACTTACAATTTTAAACTTTTTTACTTTCCTGTAAAATGTAGAGAGTCTTAGATCAAGGATCTCTTTGGGTATTAAGTAAAATAATACATGCAAAATGCTGAGCATATTCACTGGCATGTAGAAATGCTCAGAAATAAAATCTATTATTCTCATCTGACAATCTCAAAAAAAAAAAAAAAGAATAATCTATTTATTTCAGGCAGTTAAGTGTCATTTAGTCAATTCAAGGAGTAACAATGAACAGATTTCCTGCTTTTGCCTTCATTAATCCCAGACTCTTTGCATTTCTTTTCTTTAATAGTACGATAGTTTTTCACATTCCCAATCATGGTGCTTTGGATTTGAACAAAAGCTAAGGAATATATTTTCTCATTACAATCACTCACACCTTAAGAAAGTTTTAAATCCATGCCCCTTTGCCAAAAGTGGATTGCCATTTAAATAGTATTGTTCCAGGGAAACTATTTTGTAAATGTAAGTCATTTTAAGTGGCCATTTAGGAGTTTTTTACTTAATATAGCATGAGACCAGGAACTGAAAGTAGTTTTCTCAACACTGATGAAAGAAAACAGGTTTAGCTAACCTAGCAAAAGGATTCAGTACCATATATATATATATGTCTCATTAACTATTATTATGGAGGTGAGCCTAATTTGATGTAGAATTATTATCCATTAATTTAGGAAGTCATTTCAATGCATGCATATTTATTTTCTATGTGATGTTTTACATAAAATTTTTGAATTGCAGAGAAAATTTGTAAATTTCCTGCTGTAAGTGATTGAAATTAAAAGTCTTCATTCACTCCACATGATATTCTGAAGAGGTAAGGCATGATCTGACTCATCAGACCAAAAATCTTATCTTGAATAAACAAAGAAGATAAATGTTTGGGTTCATTTCAGTGGAAAATTTCACTAAGCATTGTGACTGTTTTCAAGGAATTGGCCATAAAATTTCAGTATCTTGTGGACATAGAGACACTCTGGTTGTGGAGGGCAGGATGACAGAAGGAAGAGAAAAAGACATTGAATCTCTACCTGTGTTACAAGTAAGTGTGAATATGGAGAAGATTGCTGTAGTCAATTTCCCCACAGGAATCAGAAAAGGCATGGGTTTGGGATTAATTGACACAAAATTGCTTAGATTTTGTCCAAATAAAGGACTTAGACTAGATAAATAGTAGCAGCAAGGTATAATGATACTTGGAAACAAAAAACAAAGAAAGGAATTTCCTTTTCTTTCTCTTAAGGATGTATATGCATACAATTTAGACACTTAGAAATCTATCACCTGTTCCTGAAGAGGGAAAAATTCTTCCACTTCTGGGGAAAATAAATAGATAATTATCATATATATATAGTTTTTGAAAATAATATTCAATTCTAGATATCATATTTATATAGTTTAGAATTAAAGAAGCAGTACTTGCAAGCAACAATCCAGAGTCTATTATTTTGCCGAGTATATACCAGATTTTTATTAATGGATAATATTTTACTTAGCAAGTAATTGCGGGTATGTATCAATAATGTCAATATTTTTTTCTTTAAAATATGCTTTGAATGATATTTAGTGAAAAAAACAACTTGAGTTAGCCCTACATATGCAAAAGAAAAATTAAATAATACATTTAAGCTAACTTTTTTATTAAAATATCTTACTGCTATAACATGGTGAGGTCTAATTTTATACAATGTTACATACCACAATTTTTCACATCAGAGGAGGAGAATACAGATTTTTATATATTAAATATTCACTTTATCTAGGCATAGTTTCCAAATATAATGATCTTATGAATAGAAAATTTACAAATAATTCTTAAATTAAGTCTTCTTATCCCATATCGATGCATATCTTTTATCATACATATTTTTCTTATTTTCTATCCCTATATATCCCCATTAATAAGATGAAACTTGGAATGTATGAAATTATAATGGGAACAGAGGCCTGCATTCATGGAGAGAGGGGGATGTGGCAATAATAGGAAAAAAATTACTTTAAATAGTATATAAACAAGGCTCTTCATATACCAGACAGAAAATAGTGTGACTAAGGAAGGCTTGGGAAATATTTGATGAGGTAGGCTGTTTACCTGACTTCCAATTCCTAAACATGCCATCTCAAATATGTTGGCTTTATTGTGAGTTGTTATGATGGTTAACACAATGCTCAGGAGGTGGATATAGCATTTTAATGGGTCATTGGTATCCCATGGCCCTGCAAGAAGTGAGCTCTATCTGTAACTTTATTTTTATAGCATCAATATATTTTCAAATTCAAGCCCAAAAGAATAAAACATCATCATAAGCCCTGTCTCTGCAGTACTCTATGACCAGAAAAAATCTAGGCAACAGGTTCAGAAGTTTCAATACCTTTAAAGCTTTGGCTGAAATCATTATGGACAAAAAAAAAAAAAAGAAATAAAGAGGTTTACAGTCCTCTACATGTACAAAAGCAGTGGATTCAAGTATTTTCCTGTGAATGGAAGATTTGGCTCATAATAGCTATGCACTCATCTGCTCTTTATAAGTTTAAAATTTTTGTGATTAGTATGGAGTTTTAAACATGGTAAACACTGAAAAATCTTTCTCATTTTTAGTGTAAAAGAGTTTTCAACCTGCAAAAGCTTTAAAATGAAGTTATGTTTATTGCTGAACATTCCAGCATTTCAATTGGGTATCCTAAGAAAGGATCCATTTTGTTAAATATTAAAATCTATCTCCAAAAGACACATAAAATATCTAATTTGATATTTTTGAAAAATGAATTTAAAAGGTTGTTTATCTTTCCAAATCTGTTTGATAATTTCATGATTAATACTTAAGCTATACCAAAATTATGTTTTTAGTACTTTTAATCACATTTCTCATTATTACAATTATTGCAATTCTTCTTGTGCATCCATCAACATCAAAATTCCCCTCATGCTTAGATTTTATGTTTGACCATAATCCTGTTAGTCTCCATGGCAACAAATTCTGTGAATGAAAATGGTATTTGGCTATCTCTTAAAGCCCTAACAGACTGAGGAAAGAACTTGCATTTTATTCCAAATATGATGAGCAAATACCAAAGGGTCCAGAGCAGGGAGTGTTGAAGTGGAAAGTTGAATTTTTAAAATCTTGTGAATAAGAGCAGCTATTTAAAGGAAGAATATTTTATATATGTTTTTATATATTATAATTTTTCTTCAGAGGGGAGATTTTGTTTTATTCTTAGGCATCTGTTCTACTCTTTGTTCTTTGTTGCCCACAATAAAACAACTGCAACTTTTTGTTTATTTAAAAATAATATAAATATATTTATATTTCAAAACATTGATTATAAATTATAGGTGAGTCGAGCAAAGGTAAATGACAGGATGCTAAATTGAGTGTTTCTTTTCTCAATTGGATATTTTGTGTCCCAGTACACATAATAAAAACACAATATAATAATAATACAAATACTATTAAAATCTTAAAAACAATTTATATAGTATTTTACAGCTTTTCCCATTTTTAAAATATTTATTGAAGTTTATCATTCAAACATAAACATATATAAACAATAAGTGTATATTAAAAGTTGTGAACTTACAAACCAGAAATGCATATTATCATACAGGATTCCCATTCATCACCCCACCACCAACATCTTGCATCTTTGTGAAATATTTGTTACAAACTATGAAAGAGCATCTTCAAAATATTATGACTAACTATAGGCAATATCTTACATTTGATGTATTTTCCCCCAACTCACCCGCTTATTAAAACCCTGTATTACTATTATATATTTGTTAAAGTTCATGAGAGAATGTTAAGTTAGACACAAAATGACAAATATTGTATGTTCTCACTAATAGGAACTATACATGATGATGTAGCTAATGGAGGTAAACTCTAGTGTATAGGTTTCTAGGAGTTAGAATGTGGGTTGAAAATGGGAGCTGATGATTAATGTATGTAGAATTTTTAATAAGGATTATTGTAAAAGTGTGGAAATGAATAGAGTTGACTGTAATACATTATAGTGAGTATAACTACTACTGCTGATTTATAAATGTGATTGTGGATGTAATATTTAAATTGAATAGAAGCTAAAGAATAATCTAACAACTGTATAACATGGCTTTTTTCTATTTTTGATTAATGTTTAACCTTCAATTAAAACATTAATAAGTATCACTACAGAGGTGTGAAAAAATTGACAAAGTTGGACTATATTAAATTGGAAGTTAGTTCTTTGAATCCAGATGTGGATCCCAAATCCAGTACATTTCCAGAAAGTTATACATACAGTCAACCTAAAATTATTGGAATGATGAAAACACTTTCCTTATCTATAGCTCCATTTGCAGTGAACTCTATGTCTCTATTTGCAGTGAACAGAAATTATGGAGAATAGAAACACCAGCTCAGAGTTCATACTCCTAGGACTCTTTCAACACACAAGAGTCCATCTCTTTCTCTTTACAGGGGTGCTGACAATAACTATAGCTTGGCTGCTGGGTAATGCTCTCATGATTTTCCTGATCCACTGGGACCACAGGCTTCACACACCCATGTACTTTCTACTGAGCCAACTTTCCTTTATGGGCATGATGCTGGTTTGCACCATTGTGCCCAAAAGGGCTGCTGGGCTTCTGACTGGCAAGAAGCTTATCTCCCTAGCTGGAGGTGGATTACAGATCTTTGTCTCCCTCACTCTGGGTGGTGGAGAGAGTTTCCTCCTGGCAGCCATGTCCTATGACTGCTGTGTGGCTGTATGTCAACCACTGCGATATCCCATCCTCATAAGCTGGCAATTATGCTTGAAAATGACAGCAGGGTCCTGGTTCCTGGGAGCGGCTGCTGCTGCGCTGAGCTGCCCTTTCTGCAGTGCACGTGATCAATCATTTTTTCTGTGAGGCGCCTATGCTGGTGCACTTGGCTTTTGTTGCCACTGCAGTCTTAGAAAATGTCATGTATATCTGCTGTGTGTTAAAGCTCCTGGTCCCCTTTTCCCTCATCCTGACTTCCTATAGCCTCATCCTAGCTACTGTTCTCCACACGCGATCCACAGAATCCCGCAAAAAGGCTTTTACCACTTGCTCATCACATTTGGCTGTGGTGAGACTATTTTATGGAGCTGCTATTTTTATTTACATGAGGCCCAAATCCTACATTTCAGCTAACCATGACAAGATACTTTCAGCTTTTTATACTATTGTCACCCCTGCTCTGAACTCCCTCATTTACAGTCTGAGGAACAATGAGGTGAAGGGAGCCTTGAGGAAATAGGTGGGGAAATGTTCTTACTAAAAACCTCAGTCCCACAGTTCAAGATTACTCAATATCAAATATATGTAAGTTCTTAAGCTATTAGTATTTTACATCTTTTGCAATTATTGTCTTATTTTAAGATGGTAAAACTAATTTTTGAGTTTAGTTACTTAGATTTCATTACTAATTAGACCGTTGAAATTATCTTAAAAATCTGTGTATACCAAAATCATACTACAGTACGGATCAAAGAATAGCAACAAAAAGCTTGATGAATAAGTGAATTAATTAGTGCATCAAAATTGAGATTTATTTATTAAAATTTAACTATTTCAAATGTCAAAATATTAGAACTCTTTAAAAAACTGACAGCCATTTTTATCATAAGAATTATGGATCCTTTATTAAGGAAGAAAGAGAAAGTTAATTTTATGCATAAGTAAATGAGAAATTTATTAACTAAGATAAAATAGTACTGAGAAATATCATTTTGAGCATTTTTTTATGCTCAGTGATAAATAATTTCTCCAGATATTTAGCTGTAATTTAAAATATAGGCTAATAATAAAGCAGAAAATTTTCATATGCAATATATATTTTACATTGAGTAATTTATAATTTCATGTACTTTCTTCCAGTCTGTCTTTGCTTGATGTTTGAAGGTAAGACTTTTTAAATTTATGTAACCTTCATTTATGTCTTTTCACAGACCCTAGTTATAATAAAAAGTCAATTCTTCCAAAGTACACAGCAACAAATTCTATTTCTTTCTTGTAACTTACTCTGTCCATGAAGTTATGTTGACTAATAATGGAACTTAGGCCCATACATAAGAACTCTGATATTTAGATTCATGCTGAATCTTAATAGATCATCTGAGAATAATGACTTAGCAAAGCTGAATAGACTCAATGAAGTTTTTCTTAAATTTATATAGCCAACCATATTTCTGCAAATTTGTAATTAACTAGGGATATTTGTCATGTAAAATAACAGGACACTTGTAAGTGTTGGGTTTCTAAAGAAAGAAGATACAGGACTTTTTCTTCTAAGAAATGATTGCAGGAAACATCCCTAGAGATAGTAGAAAGCTTCTTGTGGTCATGCAAGATCCAAGCCAAATTACAATCAAAGACTAGATAATAAATTGATCTGGAGAATTTTATGATAGAGCTTAGATTTATTGTAGAGTAGAACAAATGTAAGAAATAAACTTTTTTTTTTAATAGAAGGAAACATAACTGAGGGTTGCCACGGAATATATGTCTTCTATAATGAGAGTTAAAATGCCTTATTAGTTCCACCTCATTTCCAAGAAGGAAATATTTTAAAACAAGGTAAGAAATTTCCTGCTTCATCTGGAGTTCAAAGTACCAATATAGAACATCTTTACAAGATAATTATTCCAGCATATTTAGATTCTGGACCCTTGTTCAGAAAAGAATTAAGGACGGCAGGAGATATTGATAATCTGTCCCAGATGAAGAGATTGTTGACCTTGGTTATTCTCCTCACTCATTAGTAGGGTGGAAAAAAGGTATAGAATTGCTAAAATTCTGTCAATTATACCATTTAAATAATCCTCTCTGAGAGTGGTTGAAGTGGGCACAGTTAGTTATGGAAACTACATTACTTGTATCAATTCTATCCATCATCAGAAAAGTAGATTTCAAAATATATCTGTCAGAAGATTATATATTCTTCCCAAAGGTTTTGATAAAGTTAAAATACTTCAACAAGACAATTTATGAGGCTGTTCTAATTGATATATCTGTAAGAGGAAACTGAAAGGAGCAAACAAATAGTAGATGAACATTTTCTCCAAGCAAATGTAAAATATTAATGAAACTTGATCAGGGACTGAGGGTAAGGGGGAGTTATTGCTTCATAGGTATAGAGGTTGATTAAGGTGATGAAAAAGTTTGGGTAGAGGATGGTGGTGAAGGCAGCATAATATTGTGAATGTAATTAATACCAATAAAGAGCACATTTAAATTAGTTAAAATGGGATGTTTTGAATTGTATATATGTTACAATAAAAGCTAACTATTATTTAGAAAAAATGTCCTCATCAGAGTAAAAATAGTATTAACTTTCAGATAAATTATACTATAAGTTAATTAAATGATTATAATGAAATTAAATATGAAATCAATACTAAAAATATAATTTAAAATAGTCATGGAAAGTAAAAAGATATATACATATGTGTGTATGTATATATATATATACACACACACACACGCACATATATATATCCAATTTTGTATTTTTTGGTTGATTTGGGAAGTTCCCCCTTTTAGTTCCTTAGTAAAACTCTTCAAAATGTATTACCTATTATGTTTATCATGGCTCTCTAACTTTAAAGAGGTAGAACCATAGAAAAAACAGATTACAAGAGCATATATATTAGGAACAAAATTTGGATTGCAGTTACCTTGAGCATACAGGAGCATACTCAGAATCTAGAAATGTAGAATGAAGACTAGGCACTGAATTAGTTTTTGGATATCACATGCTCACTTTTTTGTTCTCTCTGTGGCTATTTATAACTATGCTCTTTAACATGTAATTTTTGAAGCCATTAAAAAAACCAGCATTTCAATATAATCCTGAATTTATTAGTCTTTGAGGTGTAATTTACTTATTGTTAATACAGTATTTGGTTAATACAGTACATACAAATCTTAAATATACAGCTTGATGAATTTTTACATATGTATATATCCGTGTAGCTACACCAAGATCAAGATTTAGGATATTCCTAGCACCCTGAGGTCATTCTTGTGCCCTTTCTTAGTCACCTCCACAAAATGATTACTATTCTAACTTATTAATCATTTTTTTTGTTCTATTTTAAGCATCATGTAAAATGAATCATACAATATGCAGTCTTTTCTGGCTTCTTTTCCTCAGTGTTATGTTTTGGAAATTTATACACACTATTGTATATTTTTGTTCATTTTTAACACCATGCTGTATCTCATAGTATTACTGTATGTTATGTTTCCATTCTACTCTTGATGGACATTTGGATTTTACCAGCTGGGGTCTACTCTGAATTAAACTGTTGTGAACATTTTTGTGTCTATCATTTTATGGATTAACCTTTACTGCTGTTTGGTAAATAAACTTGATTCAATTCATTGCTACATAAATTATAAGTGTGTTGCACTTTAGTACATACACCCTAAAATTTTTCCCCAAGGTTTTTATGCCAATTTACACTTCCTTGGCAAAGTATGAGAGTATCGGTTCTTCCACATTGCTATAACTATCAAACTGTTTTGTGTGCTACTTCTGCTGCCTTCTTACCTTAGTAAAGCTTCTTTCCTCACCATTGACCTTTGGCCTGGTGGCTTTGGCCTGGGGCATAAACTTCTCCAGAGGCCAAACCCACAATCTGAGACACCACCCACAT
The DNA here is from genome assembly GCA_029593785.1 of Cabassous unicinctus. NCBI lineage: Eukaryota > Metazoa > Chordata > Mammalia > Cingulata > Chlamyphoridae > Cabassous > Cabassous unicinctus. The sequence goes on from JAQZBX010003229.1 coordinate 30,267, forward strand.
ATCTCACACAAAACCCACAGTTGGTATCAAATGATAAACTAATCATCCCCAATGCCCCTAGACCCTCAGTCCCATTCCCTTTTCATGCTTATTTGCTTTGTACTAACCAATCCTTCACTCATGCAGGAAATCTACTAACCTGAATGCATGGAACATAAAGGCACATGCACAAAATCTTTTGCTTTGTCTGTGTGCTTCCCACATGCTGGTTTAGTCACCCTAGTCAATTGCACTTTCCATTTACACCCTCATGATACCACTTTCACTTGGGGACAGGTAGGTAAACTGTCTTTTCTCATACATTATGGCCTTGGTTTCCCATTAGGTTGCAGCTGACCTCCACCGAGACCCAAATTTAAAATCCAACTTAAAAAATTCCAAACACACATCATTGTCAATACATGGTAAGGTTAATTTTTTGTTGTTGTTGTTGTTTTTTAAAGTCTTTTTTCTGAGACTCCTTATATTGCCCTCCTTTCTTACTTTTATTTTTTAACAAGTCAATTTCATTGATATATAATAAAGTAAATCCATCCTAAAGTGTACAATCAATGGTATTCAATGCAATCACATATTTCTGCATTCATCACTTCAATCATTCTTAGAGCACTTTCATTATTCCAATAATAATAAATAAAAACCAAACAAAATTCATCACCTTTAAATCTGTCTATGCTCCTGCCATACATAGCTGCTAACTTTATCCTTCTCTCTAGTATATTTCTACTTATATTTTGTAAAAACATTTTTATTTATGCAATATCACCCACACCTGTGTTTTACATGAGGTTATACTATATTATAGAGTCTCCTGTTACAGTTTTTACCTTTCCTTCTAGTAATATACTTGACTTTAGACTTTGCCTTTCAACCATTGTTGTACCCATACAATAGCACTGCTAGTTGCAAACACTGTGATATGCTTTAACTATTTATATTCATTTCCAAAGATTTACAAACAACATTTTTACCCATTCTGCACAGGTTAGACCTCACCTTCCATTCCCTACCCTCCTATTCTCTGATGATCTATATTCTAATTATAAACTCCATGAGTTTACACAATATATTTATTCCATAATAGGGCAACCATACAGTATTTGTCCTTTTGTGTCTGGCTTGCTTCACTGAACAAAATGTCCTCCAGATTCATCCATGTTGTCATAAGCTTCATGACTTCATTTCTTCTTACTGCTGCATGATATTCCTTTGTGTGTATACTTCACAATTTTTCATCCATTCATCAGTTGATGGACACCTGGGTTGTTTTCAATTTTTGGCTATCATGAATAACACTGCTATGAATATTGCTGTGCAATGTCTATTCATGTCACTGCTCTCACTTCTTCTGGGTATATACCTGGCAATGGTATTGCCAGGTCCCAATTTAAGTCTATATTCAACTTCCTTAGGAACTGCCAAACAGTCCTCCACAGTGGCTGTACTATTCTACATTCCCACCAACAGTGAATAAGCATTCTTATTTGTCCATATCCTCCCAAACATTCACAGTTTTCTGATTTTTTAACAGAGGCCAGTCTAATAGGTGTGAAATGATAATTCATTGTAGTTTTGATTTGTATTGCACTAATTGCTAGTGATGTTGAACAATTTTTCATGTGTTTCTGTAATGCAGGTAGAGACCCTGGCCTGCCGGCTATGCTAATATTAACACAGGCAGTCAAGCCCAACCGACGACTTTGATATTCCAGAGAAACCACATGGGAGCCCAGCAATGGTCATGCCTTTATTACTTACTCACACACAGAACCAGTGGTAGCAGTGCCGGGGTGCTCAGCCTACTTACAGGTCCCAGTGGTGGCCAGCTTGAAAGCTCCACCTTATCACTTACAGAACCCAGTGGCAGCTGGCCAGGGGTGGTCCACATCCTGTTCTGCACAACCTAACAGACATGGTCAGGTCTTACAAGGTCACAAATACAAGGGTTACTAGTTAACAATTACAAGACTGCCTGGTTATTATCACAGGTATTCCTTCGATACTTACACCCAACCCTGTTTATGAGGGTCACGTGGCTGGCCAGACCAACCCATCCTTATTCCAGGGACTCAGGTTCACAGAAAGGGCAGTCCCCCATCATTTACCCTAGAGTTTCATTGACCCTACACTCCACCCCAATGCACTTTCTGCCGTACAATCTGCCCATTAAATCTTCTGCAATATCTAAGTGGTTAGGGCATTAATACAGTGTACCCCAAGTCCACAGCAACAATATAAGAAACCACAAATCATATTCACATTTCACATAAGGTGTTACTAGTCCCATGTTACATTTTTAAAAATTTTCTTTCCAGTAATATCCATCTCCATAGACTTTCCCTTCAACCATTGTCATATCCATATAATAGCTCTACTAGTCACAAACAACATGATGTGCTCTCACCATTTCAATTCATTTCCAAAGATTTACAATCTTTTAACCAATTCTGCACAGACTAACCTTCAGCTTTCCATTCTCTATACATTTGCAAGGATATTTACCTATGTAATCACCTTAAATGCAGTTATCAACAGAAACCGTACATTCATTTCGCATTAACTTCCCATCTATCTGTCCATCTATTTTCTCAACACTCGCATGTAGGTTGTATACATTATGCTCCTTGAACACAGTGAACAGTAATGCTACACAATTTGGAGGTACTATACATTTTTCTCTTCTAAATTATCTGAATATATTCAGTAACATTAAATGGGCTTAAGATTTCCAACCAGCAAAGTTTCATTGGCCAGTTCCATTGCCAAATGTCCTCATTTTTCCCAGTTTGTGTAGCTTGAGGCATAGGCGACAAAAGATTATTATTACTTCCACTTATTGGTCTGGACTCCCAGGTCTGTGCACATGCCATTCCCTCTGTTTGGAAGGCTTCCAATCCCACCTGAATTTCTAGGACTTATTTTCCAAGCAGCAGATCAGATTTTCTGGGAAGCCTTCTCCAACCATCAGGTGGCTGGCCCTTTAGCTTGTAATCTCAATGCCTGCTTTGGTATGGTATTAGCATTTCAAATGGAACAAAGGCTGCAGCTGATGGTGATTTCTTCTCATCTTTTCATCCATAACCCAAGACTGCATGAGATACTGTCCTATCAGTTGCACAGTCATTGGAGTCAAACTGATGCAGCTGTAACTGCTGGACTAGGCACCATAGGGTATGGTAGCCACAATGTCCACTTTGCCTGTGGAGCCACTCTGCTGCCTCTTGAGTTTTGACTGGTCATAGGCATACCACAGATCTTTTCCCCCAGACTGTGGTCCACAACAGTACACTGCTCTTCCAGCACCTGCAGTCCACCTCCAGATGGCAATGGAAGTCCTCAGAGTGACCAGACACTATTGGGTTAAGCCCTTTACTTGCAACAGGGCATGCTATGTTGCACAGAGTTGCTTTTCTAAGGGGTGTTATCTTACTTTGGACACTTTTCACAGTTGTGAGAATGTTGTCTTTGCCACAAGCCTCACCCAAAGCCAATATTGGTGCTGGCCACATCCAATTTGAAGGATAAGTTAGGGTCCACCCCTTCCCTCTTGCTGTTTGAGCCTGTGCTATTGCCCTTTTAACTTCTTAAAAGCAGCCTGCTAGGGGGTTCCTCCTATTCCCATGCACAATTTTCCCTGATTAGCACACAAGTATTAGAGGTTAGGACACAATGTGGGGTTACATAAGTAACCCTGTGACAACACTTGAAAGGTCCTTTGTACATCTGGCCATATCCATTGCCAGCTGCTGCAGGAGTCAGAAACTGCAATGTATTTTCCATCCACTATCCAGAGATTGCTGGCTGCTGCAGGAGTCAGAAACTACAACTTACTGCAAACAATCTTAGGTTGCTTCTTACTTCTACATTCCCACTGTGATTATGTTAATTAACAGATATATAACTTCAGCAGCACAGAAAAAACTAATTCTTTATGACCTTCCACTTTAATATGCAGATTGAGGTGGCCTCTGCAGCTTTACAAAACACATTCCTTTATTCACTCAAGCCTTGTCTTACATATTTCCACCCTGATTTTCTGACTCAAATTAAACCCCAAAAATTCAATCTCCATGAACCTTCTGCACTTTCTGTTTCCTGTTTGGAACAAACAGACAAAAGATTTGAGACACACCAACAGACTAATTTGACTCATAACTCTTACTCCGTTGGTATGGCTGTTTCAAAGCTCTCCATCATTTCACATCTCTGATTTTCACTGTTTTCAAGATCTCCTCCTGGAATCAGAGTTGCCTGTAATATGCAAGCTCATTTTTGGTAACACTTTTAATTTCTGGGTTATAACAGGTTGGACATGTTCTTCCTACCCACTACTGGATGAGTCTGAGTCAGAAATGGGATTCCATTTCTGGGGATCCCATACTTTCTGTTCTGTCACCTGGTAAATTTGTGCTTTAGTAAGCTTTGTCTCCTTTAGGCATGCATAATGGCACACCAAAGTTTGCCCTTGCTCCTGTGTCTCCTCCAACTTCTTTGCAATATTTTCTTTCTGACTAGTCTAAACTCTCTTTGAAGCTTCTTTTTTACCCAGCCTGCATGGAATTCAGCAGCCTGTTGTTTATTGGAGCATCACCCAAGGCAGCTAACAAGGTCCAAGTTATGGCTGCAGCCACTGCCTGATGTTCTTTCTTTTTCATGAAGACATTTTCTACATTCTTTTCTAACTGTAGTAACCCTGCAGATGTATGCTGGGCATCCCCTAAGTTATGTACAGTACTCAAAATCTCATTTCCTAGGCACAAGCAAATTGACAAGGTTAAACACAACCATATAAATGTATGGTACCACTCTGTGATTTCCCCCTGCAGACTTCCAATAAAGGGCAAGATTCCCTTTGCAGACTTCCCAATAAAAGGCAAGATTCCCTTTGCAGACTTCCCAATAAAGTCACTGCCATGTTGTACATGGCTTTTACACCATTAGGAGACTCAGCAATATCCTGCCAACTAGAATATCCTGCTGACTGCACCAATTGTAACACAGGCAGTCAAGCCCGATCAACTAATTGAATATTCCAGAGAAATCGCTTAGGAGCCCAACATCTATCATGCCTTTATTACTTACACACAGAAACCAGTGGTGGCAGGCCAGGGAAGTTCTGCTCTTAGCACTTACAGAGCCCAGTGGTAGCTGGATGGGGGGTGCTCCACACCCTGCTCTGAGCTGCCTAACAGACATGGTAGCTTTTATAATTTTACAAACAGTGGGACATAATGGTTACTAGTTAACAATTACCAAATCTCCTGATTATTATTGCAGATGTTCCTTTGATGCTTACATCCAAATCTGTTTTTGAGGGTCAGATGGTTGGCCCGACCAACTCATCCTTATTCCAGGGCCTCTGGTTCATGGAAAGGGCAGTCCCCCATCATTTACCCTAGAGTTTCTTTGCCATTCATGTTTCTTCTTTGCACAATTGTCTTTTCACTTCTTTTGTCCATTTTTTAATCAGGTAGTTTGTCTTTTGTGGTTGAGTTGTTTGATCTATTTGTATACATGAATATTAAACCCTTATTGGATATGTGATTGTCAAATATTTTCTCCAATGTAGCCAGCTGACTTTTCACTCCTTTGAGAAAGTCCTTTGAAGTGCAAAAGTGTTTAATTTTGAAGAAGTCCCATGTATCTGTTTTCTTTTTTCTTGCTTGTGCTTTGAACCTAAGGTTTAAGAAACTATCACCTCCCACAAAATCTTGAAAATGTTTTCCTATATTTTCTTCTAGTAGTTTTATGGTTTTCTCTTTTATATTAAGGTCCTTAATCCATTTTGAGTTAATTTTTGTATAACGTGTGGGTTAAGGGTCTGCTTTCTTTCTTTTGGATATGGATATCCAGTTTACTCAGCACCAGTTGTTGAATAAACTGTTCTGACCCAGGTGGAATGGTTTGGCCGCCTTGCCAAAAATTGTTTGGTTGTAGATGTGAGGGTCTATTTCTGAGTTCCTGACTCAGTTCCATTGGTCGGTGTATCAATCTTTATGCCAGTACCATGCTGTTTTTGCCACTGTAGCTGTGTAATATGCTTTAAAGTCTGGAAATAAGGGTTCTCCAAATTCATTCTTTTTTAAAGATCTTTTTGGATATTTGTGTCTGTTAACCATCCTAATAAATTGAATATTTGGTTTTTCCACTTCTGCAAAAAAGGCTCTTGGGATTTTTATTGAGATTGCATTGAATCTGTAAAGCATTTTGGGTAGAATTGACATCTTAATTATATCTAGTCTTCTAATCCATGAACACTGAAAATGACCCTTCATTTATTTAAGTCTTCTTTGGTTACTTTTAGCAATATTTTGTAGTTTTCTGCATACAGGTCTTTTATGTCCTTGGTTAAGTTTATTACTAAATATTTGATTATTTTATTTGCTATTATAAATGGAATTTTTGTCTGATTTCCTCCTCAGATTGCATATCAGTAGTCTATAGAAATACTATTGATTCTTGTGTATTAATCTTGAATCCCACCACTTTGCTCTACTTGTCTGTTACTTTTAGTAGCATTGTTGTGGATTTTTCAGGAGATTCTAGATATAAGATCATATCAGCAAATAGTGAAAGTTTTACTTCTTACTTTCCTATTTGGGTGCCAATTGCTCTAGCTAGAAACTCCTAGCACAATAATGAATAACAATGGTGACAGTGGGCATCCTTGTTTTGTTCCTGATCTCAGCGGGAAAGCTTTCAGTCTTTCATAATTGAGTGCATTGTTAGCTGTAGGTTTTTCATATATGCACCTTACCCTATTGAGAAAGTTTACTTCTGTTTCTAACTTGAGTGGGTTTTTTTTTTTAATCATCAAAGGGTGTTGTATTTTGTCAAATGCCTTTTCTGCATCAATTGAGAAGATAATGTGAATTTTCTTCTTCAATTTATCAATGTGATTTTTTATTAAATTAATTGCTTTTCTTGTGCTGAACCACCTTTGCATACCTGGGATAAAACCCACTTGATTGTGATATATACGACTTTTAATGTGCTTTTTGATTCTGTTTGCAAGTACTTTATTGAAGATATTCTTATCTACATTCACTAGAGATAATAGTCTGTAATTTTGATTTTTTGTAGTGTTTTTATCTGGTTTTGGTATTAGGGTGATGTTGGCTTCATAGAATGATTTTGGTAGTATTTTTTCCTTATCAATTTTTTGGAAGAGCTTGAGCAAGATTGGTATTAAATCAACTTTGGATGATTGATAAAATTCACCTGTGAAGGCATCTGATCCCAGGCTTTTCATCTTCAGGAGGTTTTTGATGACTGTTTCAATCTCTTCACATGTGATTGGTTTGATGAAGTATTTTATTTCTTCTAGAGTCAGTGTAGGTGTTTTGTGTGTTTCTAAGAATTTGTCCTTCTTCTCTACATTGTCTAGTTTTTTGGCATACAGTTGTTCATAGTATCCTCTTAGGATCTCTATTTCTGTGGGGTCAGTGGTAATGTAAATCCTCTCATTTCTGCTTTTATTTATGTGTGTCTTCTCTCTGTTTTTCTTTGTCACACTAGATAAGGATTTGTCAATTTTGTTGATCTCCTCAAAGAACCAAATTTAGGTTTTGCTGATTCTCTCTATTGTTTTTTGTTTTCAATTTCACAGATTTTTACTCTGATCTTTATTATTTCCTTCTTTTGGCTTAGTTTGAAATTAGTTTGCTGTTCTTTTTCTAGTTTCTCCAGTTGTGCAGTTAGATTTTCAATTTTAGCTCTTTCTTCTTTTTTAAATATAAGCATTGAGGGCTATAAATTTCTCCCTCAGCATTGACTCTGCAGTTCCCATAGGTTTGGATATGTTGTGTTCTCATTGACATTACTCTCAAGATATTTGCTGACTTCATTGCAATTTCTTCTTTGATCCACTAATTTTTTTTAAGATTGCATTGTTCAGTTTCCATATATTTATGAATTTTCCCTTTTTCCACCCATTATTGATTTTCAGCTTCATTCCATTATGATCAGAGATTCTGTTTAGAATATTTTTTTCTTTTTAAAATTTTTGAGACTTGTCTTGTGACTCAAGATACTGTCTATCTTGGAAAAGGGTCCATGAGCACTTGAAAAGAAAGTATACCCTCCTCTTTTGGGGTGCAATGCTCTATAGATATCTGTTAACCTCATTTCATCTATCAAATTATTCAAGTTCTCTTTTTCTTTATTTATCCTCTTTTTAGATGTTTTATCCAACACTGAGAGTGCTGTATTGATGTCTCCAACTATTATTGTAGAGAAATCTATTTCTCCCTTCAGTTTTGCCACTGTGTGCCTCATATATCTTGGGGCACTCAGGTTAGGTGCATAAATATTTAGTATAGTTATTTCTTCTTGCTGAATTGCCCCTTTTATTAATATATAATGACCTTCTTCATTCCTTATAATATTTTTGCATTTGAAATCTATTGTGTCTGATATTAATATCACTAAACCAGCTCTTTTTTGTTTACTCTTTGCATGGATTCTTTTTCCAGCCTTTCACTTAAAAAAAAATTTATTTTATTTATCTCTCCCTCTCCACCCCCACATTGTTTGTTCTCACTTTCTGCTTTCTGTATCTGTCCATTGGGCACTACTGTTCTTTTTCTTAGGAGGCACTGGGTACCAAACTCAGGACCTCCCATGTGGAAGGGAAGCACCCAATCACTTGAGCCACCTCTGCTCCTTGCTTGTGTCTCACATTGTGTCTTTTTGTTGCATCATCCTATTGCATCATCTTGTTGTGTCAGCTCATTATATCATCGCTTTATGTCAATTCGCTGCCCCAGACTGTCACATCAGCTTCAAGTCTTCCTTGTCTTCTTTAGGAGGCACCAGGAACCAAACCTGGGACCTCCCATGTGATATGAGGGTGCCCAAATGCTTGAGCCACATCCACATCCCAATCTTTCACTTTTAGGCTGATTGTGTCCTGACATCTGAGGTGGGTCTCTTGCAGACAACATATAGATGGCTCAATTTTTAAAATCCATTCTGTCAGTCTATGTCTTTTGATTGGGGAATTCAAGCCATTAACATTCAATATTTTTACTGTAAAGACAATACTTTCTTCAACAATTACGTCTTTCTGCTTTCTCTTGTCATAGTGTTCTTTTCTCTGTTTTCTTACACTTTATTTTAATTTCTTAATAATCTTCATTTTAGAAAATCTCCAAATCTCCTGCCCTTGTTGCTTCCTTTCAGGCTGCAGTATTCCACTTAGAATATTTTGTAATTCTGGGCATTTGGTGACATATTCTATCAGTTTCTGTGAAGATTTAGAACTCATCCTCATTTTTTAAGGAGAATTTTGCTGAATATAGAATTCTTGGCTGGCAGTTTTTCTCTTTCTGTGTATTAAATGCATCGTACCACTTCCTTCTAAGCTCAATTGCTTTATTATTTCATTTTCCTATTAATTGAATTTGGCAAAATTCTTTGAAGAGGTTTTTGATCACAGAAGGGTTACAATTATGGCAGGGGAGAATCAATGGGGCATGGTGTCAGTGATGGGGGAAACATGGGAGAAAGTTCACATGGGCATACATACAAGTATATAAATATGTTCAAATGTTCATGGAGCATTGCCACAGTGGGTGGAGATCCACACAAAAGATTATTGAACCCCATCCTGAGGAGCTCTGCCACATTCTCTAATGGAACAGCAGCAATCCCCCAAGTGTAGTGGCAATGACTAGTGAAGAAAGATGGTCTAATGATGGACCCTTGATGTTGACAACTATACTTATGAACCTTTTCCTCTTGAATTTGAAACTTAGCCTTGCTCAAGAGTGCCTAAGAGTTGCCTTCTTAGAGCCTCCATGTTGTTCAAATGTGGCCTCTCTCTAAGCCAAATTCAGCATGTGGATGCATTACCTTTCCCTAAGCAAGGGACATGACTCCTAGGGATGAGCCTCCCTGGCACCGAGGGGTTACTACCAAGAACTGGCTGGTGACATAACTGGAAAAATAAAGGGGGAAAAGGTAAAGACAAATAATTGTATATGGCTAAGAGACTTCAAAGTGAGTCGGCAGGTCATCAGAGAGGTAACGCTTATGCATGTCTCAGTAGCCTTTCATGAATGGCCAAGGTAGATACTACCCCAAATAGTGGGGCTCCTGAAGGCTCTGGAGACAGCCAGGACCTACAGTCTTCTCCAGAGTTTGGTGCATTACCAGTGACCCTAATTTGGAGTTTGTGCTTCTGAATATGACAGAGTTGGCCTCAGATGTGACTGCTCTACACATGCCTCTTCTGTCCCTTGTATTTTAACTTATAGTTGGTGCTGGACTTTATAGGTGTACATCCAAGAGACTAATATCTGGGCTGTCCATGTGCCAGCTGGGCCCTGAAATTCAATGGAGTTGCAATACCTACTCTCCAGTTCATTGGACACACCAGGACAACTAACAAGGAGATGATGATGGATAACAACCATCCCAAGGAACCAAGTGTCTAAAACTGCAAGCAAGAGAGTCTCATCCATCTGCCCCATGGGATCAAATCTTCTTCTCAATTAGAGGGGGAGAAGGCAACACCATCTCAGAATCCTCAGGATTGGGGAATGAACTATGGACTAAAGTAGACTTACCGGCATTCTACTATAGATTTATTGTGATTCTAGCAATGGAAGAAACTATATCATTCATGTGGAGGCAGTGGCCAGTAGAAGTTCTGAGGACAGGGAAGGGGAAACACAGGCAATATACGGGGGCATTTTGGGGACTTGGAAATTTTCCTAAATGACACTACAATGACAGATACAGGCTATTATATATCTTGCTATAACCTACAAAATTGTGCAGGAGAAAGTGTAAACTACAATATAAACTATAATCCATGCTTAGTGGCAATGCTCTAAAATGTTTACCTCAATTGTAATAAATGTACCACACTACTGAAAGATGTTAATGTGGGAAAATGTAGGAGGTGTAGGAAACAGGGCATATGGGAATTCCCTATATTTTTATGAAACACTTATGTAATCTAAACATCTTTTTAAAAAATATATATATATATATTGAAAAATGATGATAGGTCAGCATTTAATCTTGTTGAGTTTCTCTTGTATGTGATGCTTTGCTTTTCTCTTGCTGCTTTCTGAATCCTCTCATCTCTGATATTTGTCATTTTGAATAGTAGGTGTCTCAGGATAAGTCTATCCAGAGTTATTCTTTTCGCGGTGTATTGTCCTTCTTGGATATTTATATTTATGTCTTCCTTAAGGGTTGGGAAATATTCATTCATTATTTCCTCAAATATTCTTTCTGCCCCTTTTCCATTCTCTTCTCCTTCTGGGCCACCAATAATGTGAATATTTATGCATTTCACATTGTCATTCAATTTCCTAAACTCTGTTCTATTTTTTCCATTCTCTTCCGTTTCTGTTTCCTGTCTTTTCCAGTTCAGATGTTCTGTCCTTTAAATCATGAGGTTTGTCTTTGAGCAATTCATATTTGCTCTTATATGCTCCTATTGTACTTTTTTAATCTCTTCCATCATGTCTTTCATTCGCGTAATGTCTATTAATTTTCTTTGCAGCCTTTCAATTGTTCTTTATGTTCACCCAGTGTCTTCTTATCCTTTATTCCTTTATTCATATTTTCTTTAAATTCTTTTAAGTGATTTATGAGAGTTGTGTGATTATACTGATGGTCTAAAATCCTGTATCTCTTCAGGATATTTGCTTATTTCTTTTGGCAGGGCCATCTCTTCCTGTTTCCTAGTATGGCTTGTTATATTTTGCTGATGTCTTCATATCTGAATTGGTGAATTTATTCTGATGGACAATTTCTCTCTCTTCCCTATTGTTTTTATTTTTTCACAGCTCTTCTTTGATATTTGTTTCAACTTATTCTAAGTTTAAAATTGCTTCGCTTAAGTTATCAAAATTGGGTTAATGACTCCCTAATGGGGCTATCAGAGGTTGGATACAGAGAGAATTGAGAACAGTTTTGTTCCATGAAATGTCCAGACCAGTCTGGAGATGCTGCTTGTCAGCTCACCTTTCCATGGAAGTGTTTCATTTTGGGCTTTCCTGTGTTCCAGTATTGAATCTCCAGACTGGAGATTCAAAGCAGTCTCCCCTCATGGAATTCAATAAAGAAAAATGCCCAGATCTCCCATTCCTTGGTCCTTGAAATAGCTGACAAGGAGGAAGTTGTCTGTTTCACTCTCAGTCTGCTGCAGTGAGCCAGTGATTTTACCCCAGCTTAATATCTTGGGGGTGAGGGAGGGGAGCCTGTTTGATCCACATTTGGTCAGGGGTTAAACCTGGCTTGGATGCTGGGTCCTGCTGGGAAAATTTGTGAAGAAGGTCACATCATTCCCAGCGTCTATAACATTAGGAGGTTAGTAAAGATACTAGCACTAAAATGGGGATGTACATTACTGTCAGTTACAAACAGCTTTAATATCAGCAGAAGCAACAACAATTCCACTTGTAAGGAGCGCCATATGTGTAAGTACTATATTTGGGTCAAGAACTAAATCAGACGTATAAACAGTTTATTTTATTTCATAAATTTTGAAAAATATCTGTGTCGGTAAAAACATTTCTACCATCAGTAGTATGTTACATAAAGTACCATGTGGCATTCCTTAAATCTGTTTGAGCTTTAGTGTAAAAGGCTTGAAACAATTGCCATATTTATATGGATGCTTCATGTGGTAAAATTTTGGCTGGGTTATAGGCAACCTCTGAATTTAATCCTAGTTTTTTGGGATATTACTTCAAAACTCCAAATTAATACACTAAGTTTATACATTTAAAAATATTTAAAAATAAGAAAAATCCTAATCTATCAAAAGTTTATTGCATAGAATTAAAAACTTTCAGGACAGTTTTCTAAAGGAGGAATATCTAAACATTGCATACATTAATTAAAAGGTAGGTGAAGTATAGTAGTTTCAATCTTGTTTATTTCAAGTGTTTGAGTTTGCTATAATGACAAGGCTATAATGCTGCATACTTAAAAGAATAATACTTCATTTTTGTTGTATTTTTACTTTTGTCAAAAATAAGATCCAGTGTTCATAAGAATGCAAGAACACCTGTCAAAATTCATGTTTAAACTTTAATATTTTTATTTGTAAGTTGATTTAAATTTTGCCTTGTTTTCAAATGTACTGATTTACCATATTTAGTCTAATTTAATATGGTAACAATTTTTTAAAATTTCTATTTAGTGGTAGCACCCACTAGAACAGAAAAAATGTCCAGAGTAAAACTTTCTGAACTTTGATAACTAGTGATTTGACTTTATTATGAACCTTTTTCTTAGTGATTCTATACAGTTAGAGAAGAGGTGGATTTTCTTTTCTTTTTTTTATTATTTATTTTAATCACCTCATCAGTACAATTCGAGCAAAGTAAACCTAAGTCAGTGTGGATGCTTTTTGGGCTGTGGATGTGGGTGGAGGAAAGTTTTGAAAACACCTTTTACCTAAAGCACACTTTGCCAGGATTTCCATCTTGTTTATGGTGTTTAGTTGTATGTGTTAAGGGTAATTCTCTAAGTTTTATTTTGGAAAAAAGCTATTCTGTTCTTTTTATGAAATAATTATCTGCTTTCTTGTACATAATATGATTACCTGGCTCAATTTTCTTCTATCAAAGTCTATGGTTAATTTTTTAATAACCTCATTAGTATTATATCAAAACTGTTTTTAATAGTTCATTGAATTTTATCAAACTAGAAAAATAGACTCAAATATGCTATTTAATTTTTAAAATACAATTTTATTTTCTAAATCTTTTTAAAATCATGTTAGTTTTGCAGTAGAAGTGATTTATGTTAACTATGCTAAAGACGATTTTCTGCCACAGTCTATGTTTGAAGGTATATTGACTATTTGAACGTTTTGTAAAAGTTCATGTAGGGAATTTATGTAAGACTTTTTAAAGTATTTTATAAGTTTTTATGAAATCTTTTCTGTAATATTAGTATGAAAGCCAGTTAACCTTTATTCCAAGAGAATGTTTTGACCAATGCAGGTATCCGGTATTAAGGCATTGATTCTGACATTCATTTTAACTCAATCAATTATACAGTATTGTTGGGAGAAAAATGCAAATTGTAATTGATTAGTGCCTTTTTTCATATTTTGAGATGAACTCTCAATTTTATACTGTGCCTGTTTTTTGGAGGTCAGTGGATCAGCTAATTTATTTAATGATCAAGTAATCAGCATTTCAAACCAAACACTGCCTATCAGAAGCCTCATAAGTGTTGGGAAGCAGGGGACTTACACACATTATACTCAGGAGGTTCTTTTACATTTTCCTTTTAGTTTCAGGATAAAAACATAAATTTTATCTGAAATATTTTCAGTAAATTGCTACAGCTTAAATGTAAAACTCCCCAGTCAGTTCAAATATGATATTTTTTGTAATTTTGAATTTCTTTCTTCAACTTTTACTCTCATAATTCTTATTGATGCTTATTTGAGAACTTTTTAGTAATTAATTGGTCTTTTGTGAATCAGTAATTCTTTACAGTGTGAAATATTAATATAAATGTAATCAATTACAAACTAAAATTTAAGTGCAAAAAAAAAAAAAAGGATTTTGGATATCAAACCATTGGACAATATGTGCACTGAAAATATTTTCCAGTTCATGTGTTGCCTAAACTTGTTTCATGGTGTTTCCAGTGAGCAGAAAATTTAAATTTTTATGGAAACCGATGTATCAATCTTCTCTTTCATGTCTCCTTTTTATGGTCCCATTTAAGATATTTTACCTCAAGTTATCAAGAAATTCTGCTTTGTGAGTTCTCTGATTCATCTCAAATTAATATTTTAGGTTTTTAAAAATTTTATTGAAGTATAGCAATCATACATGAAAATACATAAACAATAATTGCATAGTAAAAGATGTGAACTTACAAAACAAACATGCATAACATCATGCAGGGTTCTAATACATCAACCCACCACCAACACCTTTCATTGTTGTGAGACATTAGTTACAAATTATGAAAGAATATCATCAAAATCTTATTACTAACGATAGTCCATATCTTACATTTGGTGTATTTCCCCCCAACCCACCCTATTATTATTTTTTAAATATATTTTTATTATAGAATTTGTGAACTTAAAAAACAATTGTGTACATGTGCACAATTCCTATACAACAACCTTTCATCAACACACCACACCATAGTGGAATATTTGTAACAAATTATGAGATAATATTATCAGACTATTACCACAAACCATGGTCCATGATCATCCACTTGGCACACTTTTTCTATACTCGCCCCTTTTCAATACAGTATATCTTTGCAATAGATGTATGGATATTAAAATATTGCTGTTAACCACAGTCAATAGATCAAACCAATTATCTTTTTCCCATTCTTCTCCACATTCCTACCATCCTGCAATTGTGACATAAATATGCTCTAGCTCACAGGACACTCTTGTATCTGTACCATCAATCACAATTCTCATCCACCTCTGGGTTCACTGTGTTATTCAATCCCAAGATAATTCCCTAGCTTTCTTTCAATTGACATAAAATTAATTTTTGCATATAACATATTATATGATCTCTTCAAATTAAACAAGAACCATTTATTGAAAAGACTTGAAGTGGCAGACTTGTTATAAATCCAGTATATGTGTGGAGGTATTACTGGATTGACTATTTTTTCATTTGTCTATTTTTTTCTCTTCTTATAATAATATCATAGTATATTAATTTCTATAGCTTGAAAAAAAGTTTTGATAAAGGATAATGTAATTGTCTCTCATTGGCACTTTGCATTCTCTTATAAATTTTCAGAATCTGATTGTAATTTCACAAACAAAATTACTGGTTTTTTTAAATTGAGATTGCATTAAAAATCTTTAGATCTTCAGGGGAAAATGATATCATAACAATTTATCACCCCCTTTTTTGTTTTGCTTTTTAAAAATAGCTTTTTGTGTTTTGAAATAAGATCATAGGAAATTGCAAAAATAGTATAGTTTGTGTGTACCCTACATCCAGCTTCCCTTATGATAATATACTACATAAATATAATACATTTTCAAAATTAAGAAATTGACTTTAGCAGAATACTGTTTACTCATATACATGCCTTATTCAAATTTTGCCAGTTTTTATTTAGTGTGTGTGTATGTGATTTTATGTGCATGTGTGTGTGAGTGTGTGTGTAGAATTCTGTGAGACTCTGTATGTGTAGATTTATGTTACACATGCTCAATAAATAATAATTACAGCTCGGGTTAGATGAGGAAACAAATTAGTGAAATCAATGATAGTATATTTTTGTTATTTTCTCTTCACCAGGAAAACCAGTTTGGATGAAAATGCTTCAACTGAGTAATTCAGTTGTCTCATTAATCTCTAAATTCAGTGGGCTCATTTAGA
Source organism: Cabassous unicinctus (assembly GCA_029593785.1). NCBI lineage: Eukaryota > Metazoa > Chordata > Mammalia > Cingulata > Chlamyphoridae > Cabassous > Cabassous unicinctus. The sequence goes on from JAQZBX010003229.1 coordinate 46,631, forward strand.
TGAAATTTGTCTGTATCTCAGTGTGTTGGTCTGTCAATCTATATTGCTTAACTATGTACTTATTATCTTAAATTTTTATGCATTTAAGCAATGTTTAGAGATCCAAGATGGTGTAGTAGGGAACACTATTCCACTATTCCCCTAGAAACTGTGGGAATGTAGGCAGGCTTCCTGGGCATAAGGGACCCTGGGATGCTGCAGAGTAATAGGAGACAGTGGATGGAGGCAGACTCTCAGCTGGGGCCTGAGGAAAGGGGGAGTGTTCTAGCTGGTCACTGACAAGAGGGTAGTGTACCATCTGGCCCAAGAAAAGAGGAAAATTGCCCAGCTGGCCCTGGGGGTAGGGGAGCCATGTAGCTTGCTTTGAGGGGACGTATTCAGGAGCAATCCCACAGGTGGGCCTGTGCCCAGCCTGCTTAGGGTAGTGGGGAGCAGAGTGAGCTTTGGGAGAGCTGAAAGAAATTAGCCAGAAGTTTTTTCTACTCCCTCTTTTGTTCCTATTTCCTCTTTCTTTTTGTTTCTTCATCCAGGTAATAAAGCAGGTTAGTATAGGAAAAGGGAAAACTTGGGTCACAGCTGATGACCTGGCAGAAAAAATGCTCAGCAGACTACATGACTGATAGAACACATGGCTGTGAGAATCTACCCAGAAACTTCCTGAGGGGAAAGCTGCCAGAAAGATCCCATGAGACCTTGGCCATGTGATCCCATTTGGAACTCTTTCCAGGGTCAAGGGGATACCTTCAAACAAAAAGCCTCACCATTGGTCCCCTGAAAACTAACAGGTGGGGTAAACAATCAAACAAGAAATAGGTGGGGCCACTCCTCAAAATTATGAAAGGGGAGGAGGAAAGGCATTTAAAAATTATTCTGATTGACATTACAATGACAGATATAGGCCATTTTACATCAGCATATAACATGAAGTATTGTATGGGAGACAGTGTGGTCTACAGTGTGAACTATGGTCCATGCTTAGTGGCAAAGCCCCAGGATGTGTATATCCATTGCAGGAGATGTGCCACACTAATGAAAGATGTTTATGTGGGAGGTTGTGGGAGGTGTGGGATGTGGGGAACCTGGGAATACCTATAATTTTTGTGTAACATTTATGTAATCTAAGCATCTTTTAAAATATTTTTTTAAAAAATGCCTGAACTGTGGCCTCAGGTACACAACTTATCCTGTAGCATGCCCCCATCCATGTCTAGGACTGTATACGCTTACCTTGTTTCTTAAAATGCTCTTTAGTCCTTTGCCTACCCTATGGCATGTCCTTAAATTATTTTATGTGGCATAAGCCAAGCAACTATTACCTAGAATCCAGAGACTTTGGCTAATATATTTGGTGAGACATAGCAGGAGACAGAAAGACAAATACTGCTTGAACCCTACTGATGACTGGTGAGTCTAAATTTTAATTAAAGCATGCTTGAGGCATCTTTTTTTTATTAGTGAGGCCTCCAAAAATCTCACCCTGGGCCATGTCCAGAGTTTTTTTCCTTACTTAGCTCCTGGGAGACCCTGAAGTTTCTTTTAATCCATTACCTCTGAGACCCCTGATGCTGTATGCCTCTAAGCTACAGATCAGTCTCTGCTTTTAAAGTGCCTCTTTTTTAAAATACTTTTAAAATTCTTTTTACAAAGATATTTAGATTACACAAATGTTACATAAAAAATGTAGGGTTTCCCTTATACCCCACTCCTACCCATCCCACACTATCCCACATTAACAACATCCTTCATTTGCATGGTACATTTGTTACAATTGATGAAAACATATTGGAGCATTGCCACTAAGTGTGGATTATAGTTTACATTATAGTTTAAACTCTTTCCCACACAATTTTGTAAGTTATGACAAGATATATAATGGCCTGTATTGGTTATTGCAATGTCATTCAGGCCAATTCCAAAGTCCTGAAAATGCCCTCATATTACACCAATTTTTCCCTCTCCCTCCTCTCAGAACCTCTGGTGGCCACTGTCTCCACACCAATGATAAAAGTTCTACCATTGCTAGAATAACAATAAGTGTATAGTAGAATAACAGTGAGTCTACTCTAGTCCATCATTCATCCCCCAATTCTGAGGATTCTGGAACGGTGATTCCCACCCCACCTCTAATTGAGAGGAGACTTAATTCACATAGGGCAGGTGGATGGGGACTACCTTGCTTGCAGTTGCAGACTTTCTCTGTTCTTAGGGATGATTGTTGTCCATCATCATTTCCTTATTAATTGTCCTGGGTGAATCCAAAGAATTGGAGGGTAGGTGTTGCAGAACTGAATAATAGGTGTTGCAGCTCTGTTATGTACAGTTTAACTACAAACTTGATCCCTGGTAGTGGTCTCTCTCACAGCCAGCCTTTCTAAGACCTCTGCAATAGGAGGCCAAAAGAATGGTTTCAAGCTAGCCCCATTTCTACGATGAAACACGCATTTTGGTAACTTTGGTACAAAACAAAGTCTGTATATGTCCCAAGACCTAGTTTGACCCAGGGCTCCTAAGTACATAGTATCTGTGATTTCTGGGATTCCAGGAACAAGAGAAGCAACCGCAAACAAACATCCCCCAAGACTTAAGCAGTTTGGGCACTTTGGTTTGGAAGGCAAAATTTCGTTCTAGCCTAGATCTGGGACAACAGACCTGCTGAGAGATTCTTTTTCTATTTCTCCCTAGAGCAATGGGTACAGCTTCTCTAGCATTCCAGGAGACTCCCTATTGGAATGTCTTTTCAGTAATTGGGACAACCTGCCTACTGGTGGTCTTAAAGGAAGAGGTTACTCATTTCCTGCCATACCATATGGTCACAGCACAACTCAGAGTGCCCTGTGCATGGGACCCTGAATTACAGTTAAACCTGAGTAAGAAAGAAGAAGAGGACAGGCAGATCTGAGGACCAGAGACCATGTGGTCATATCTTCTTAGGGGAATGAGGAAATTCACTACCAAACCAGTCAATTATAAGCTCAGGGAAATTACTCAGAGGTAGCACCTAGAAACCCAACCAGTTTGCCTTGGATATCTATAGTAACCTGCAGAAACTTTCCTTGGGCCCCCAAACTTCTGTTAACTCCCTTTTAGAAACACCCTTCCCAATTTTGAGCAATTGATACCACGCTGTTAAGATGGAGAATGTATGGAGCAGTGGGCACAGGGTCTGGGATAAGCTCACCTTTTAAAAGCCACCATTAAAGGCACCATCACCTCAAGTTTACCCAAATTCATGTGACACATCAGTAGGAACCTGGCCCCAAGCTTCCTTACCATGTGGACCACTGGAGCCTTGTCCCAGGAGAGGACAGAATGGGCCTCAGGCCCTGTGTGATTCAACAACCAGAGGAGCCTCAGTTGACCCTTGATGTAGCAGGTGAGAGTCTTAATTTCTTAATTAACATGGGAGCCAATTGCTCAGTCCTGGCCTGCACTCTGGACATCTTGAAGTTTGGTTGTGCCTAATGAAGGGAGTAATGAGTAATCAAGATCTAGGCTGTTTACTAAACCTCCCCGCACCTCCAGCCCATAATTAAAAGGTTCCTGGCTGTTTTTAGCTCTGGGCCTATTCCCTTGCAACACTCTAATCCTTCCAGTGGAAAAGCCTTGCAGGGCTTTACTCCTTGCAGGAGGTAACTAATGAGAAGCAGCCCCCAGAGAAGTCCCACTTTTGTCTTTTTGGGGGCAAGGCTTCTTGCCCAGGGATTTTCCTGAAGGAACAAAGCTGGAGGGTCCCACATAAGGTTTCTGCCATGGATGGACACTTGGAGATTTGTATAAAGGTGATTCTAAAGTCAGGTATGTCCCTATGCTAAGTGTGTAAAGTTCTCTCTTGTCTTCTAATCTGTGCTTGTTTTAACTTTATACATCTGCTCATGCTTAGGAACTTGTAAATCAGATTTGGGGTTTCCCTGTTACAAACCAGATAATGGTGAAAGGTAACCTAAAAATGAGGCTTGCCCTTGCCTTTGTTTATGGTTATTTCAGGGCTGACTTCACGTTTGTGAAGGTAACTACTCTATTCTCCCCTGTTAGTAACATGACAACTTTTGTTCCCTATGGCTCAGGGGCAGGCAAATTTGAGACACCCCTGTGTTCTGTTCTTCCACTGTCATTAATAACACTGCTTTTTCTCATAACTCCAGGTGTGGACTAGATTGCTGTATGGTGGAATTCTCAACCCTTGGGGTTTGATGTCCACTCTTCCAGTCCAGCAGCTGCTGGAGTCTTGTTATTCCCAAGGAGTGCGGTGTAGGGGTCTCCACCTCAAATGTTGGAGTTCCTAAAGGCAGCAAGTCATGAGAGAAACCAGTTTCCTTGAGACTTCAATGATCTCAGTGAGTATATACTGGAATTAGTGTTGCTCATCCAAATTCTGTCAAAGTCAACATGGAAATAAGAAAAACACTGAAGTAAAGTAAAATGTAGATAGTATTTTAAAACACTGGGAATGATTTGGTTGTAAGCCAATGACTAAAAACAATGAATTCTTGTACAAAACTGCATGGACACAGTTCAGATTAAAATGAGCAGAAACAGCCTTCATAGAGATCTTTTAAATGTTATTTTACAGTTAAATTTATTTTGTAAGATAATAGAAATTGTAGATAACATCAGTGAGTTGTGTGTTTGGTCTAACTCAGTTTATGTCTTTCTGTTTGTTCAGTTTATATCTTCATATATCATGATGTTAATATCAAATTTACAAGTGAAAATTCTTAAAAGAGCTTTATTCAAATTCTTAAAAATTTAATAAGCATTTATCTACTAGCCTGGGGAAAAAAGAATCATACTTTATCCTATAATTCCCCCAATAAAGCCTTTTAAGAGCCTTAAAATAAATGTGGTTGTGACAGTTTGACATTATTTATGAATACCAAAAAGAAATATTGATTATATTTGTAAACTGATCTGTTCCTCTGGGCACAACACCTTTTTATAGATTTAAATCTAAAGGCTGTACATTTACTTGATTAAATCAAGATTATGGCTTTGAATTGACCATGTCATTAAGGCCTGCAGGACTGAGACTATGCCCCATTGGTGGGCTATATAAATGGATGCTCAATCAAGAACATGGGAGCAGATACCTGAGAACAATGGAAAGGAGTTTCATAGACATGGAAGAGGATCCTGTGGCCCTGGGAATAGAGATGAGCCATTCACCCAATTGTTTACAGCTGACCTTGTGAAGAGACCAGAGCAGCTAAGCCTGGAAAGAAATGAGCCCTTCTGTCTACAGCTGAGATCAGAAGGATCTGGGACCATGGAGCCTTAAGAGAAAAGAGGAAGGCTGAACCCTTACATATGTCACTGACCATCTTGCTTCAACATGTTTCAACAGACATTTGGTGTGGAAGTATCTCTTATGGTACCTTGAGTTGGACTCTTTAGGGCCCTGTAACTGTAACATTTTACCCCAAATAAATACATTTTATCAAAGCCAAAAGATTTCTGGTACTTCTCATCAGCACCTCTTTGGCTGACTAATACGGTGGTTTATACTCCTATTACTAAATTTTAATAAATAAAGGAAAATGTCCTTGAAAACTATGGAAAAATATTTTTGAATTATGATTAAAACAAATTAAACAATTATAATGATTCCAGAACCTGGTAATCTCTATGCTTTTAAAATTATTCACAATGTTAGAATTTTATTATAGGAAATAGGTTTTAGGTACCTTTGAAGGATGGAAAAATACATTCCTTGCATAAAAAATAATGCCTTCAATTTTATTTAGCATGGGTGTAATATCCTTAGTGTAGCAATTTGATATTGTTTATGAATTCCAAAAATAGGTATTGGATTAGGTTTGTAAACTGATTTGTTCCTCTGGGCATATTAGATTATATTGGATTCAAAGGTTTCACTTTTACTTGATTTAATAATTATTGAGGCTTTGATTGGGCCACATCCATAAGACATTGAGTACCCACCTCCTTGGGTGGGGACTCACAGAGAAACCGCAGCATCCCAAAGGGAGATTGGAATTTTGATACTGGAGCCTGGGAAGTAAACACACAGAAAAGCAGATGCATGAGGAAGACAGAAGTCTCAATTCAACACAGGCGGCAGCCTCAGGAAGATGAGTATTCACTTTGAATCAGAATATGTCTATAATAGAATACCAGTAAGTCTACTCTAGTCCATAGCTCTCCTCCCAATCCTGAGGAGTCTGGGAGAGTTGATAACCACTCCACCTCCAAGTTAGAGGGGGCTTCTATCCCATGGGTAATTTGGATGGGATTATCCTGCCTGCAGCTGCAGACTCTCTCCATTCCCTGGGATGTTGAATGTCCATCATCATCTCCCTGCCAGGTGTCCTAGGTGAGTCCATTCAACTGTAGAGTAGGAGTTGCAGCTCCACCAAGATTCCGGGCCCAGCTGGCACATGGACAGCCCAAAGACTCTAGTCTCTAAATATACACCTACAAACTCCAGCACCATGTATAAGTTTGAATAGAAGGGACAGATGAACCATGTGCAGGGAAGACATATTTGAGTCCAACTCTGTCACTCTTAGGAGCACAAATTCCAAAGTAAGGCCCACTGCCAAGGCACCAAACTCTGGAGCTATCTGCCCTAACATAGGACCTGGGTGTCTCCAGAGCCCTCGGGAGCCCTCTATTTGGGGTGATATCCACTTTGGAAGTCTATGAGTTCCTACTCAGATGTGCATAAGCGTTACCTCTGGGATGACCTCCCAACTCCCTTTGAAGACTCTTAGCCATATGAACTCATTTTCTTAACCTTTTCCCCCTTTTATTCGAGTTCTTTTTCCAGTTGTATTGCCAGTTGGCACTTTGCAGTAATCCCTCTGTGCCAGGGAGGCTCATCCCCAGAAGTCATGTCCCATGCTGTGAGGAGGTTTCATATTATATTTAGTTTTATATATAATAATTCGTTAAAATTATGAAAATTGTAAAGTCATGTTTAATGAAATATAGATCTGTCCTAAAGAAAAATGACTGGTTTTCACAGAACAGAATGAGGTTTGTAAGACTTTTAAATTGATAAAGGTAAATTTCATTGGTTGTTAAGTGTAATTTGATAAGCTTATTTAAAGGTAAAGTAACTAGTCTGTGTAGTTATGGTTAATTAAAAGGCGTTTATAAATGCATTGTCTAATCTGATGTATTTAAATGGCTAATTCCAGGGAGCCATTATTAAATAGAAATCTAAATTGATATTAATAACAAAAAGTAACTTAATAACAGGGAAACCTGTCAGAGGCCACCTCAATCTTCATATTAAAGTGGTGGTAAAGGAAGATAATCTTTTTTTTTTATTGGGGATCTTAGTTTTATTAAATAAAATAATGGAGAAAGTAGTTTCCCTTTTACGGCTAAAGTAAAATACCTGTTAATTAATGTCATCATGTTAAAGGTGTAGAAGTAAACAGCAAAGTATTAAAATAATAAGTTCATTTGATATGTCATAAACTACATTGGAAGTGTTTAGACAGTGTATAAAAATGTAAAGAGATACAATTCAATATTGCCAAACTCTCTTGTGCATTCAAAGCAGGCATTCTGTACCCTACATGGTATCTCTACATTTGAGTTAATGGCTAGGTTTATCACTGACCTATAAAATAATAAATTTATCTACAACATCTCTGGTTATGTTCCTGAAGTAATAGATGAGGGAAATTAGAAAAAAAAAATTGTAATTGAATCATAATGAACATAGTATACATCTAAATGAACAAGATACAGGTCTTATAGGAAACATAAATTTAAATGTCTATATTAGAACAGCAGAAATACATAAAATCCATAACACATGCTCTCACTTTAAGAAATCAAAGAAATAGAATTTTAAAAGTATGTGAGGAAATCAATCAAATTTGAAAAGAATGAAGACTATGAACTAAGTTAACAAGTGTTTTTTAAAGATGACTATATCTAATAAATACCTTCCAGCAAGTCTGATGAATATATTTAAAAAAGAGATAACACAACTTACCAATATCAGAGATAAAAAAGGCTCATGTATCCTTGATAACAAATCTAGACAGTCATTAAAATATTAAAATTTACAGACCAACATCCTTCATTTCTATAGTCCAGAAATGTTTAGCAAAATGTTAGCAAACAGAATCTAGTAATTTATAAAAAGTTAATGCACTATGACCCAATGAGGATTATAGATGAAAGCAAGATGCTTTCATATCTATAATGAATGATTACAATTTACAATATTAACAGAATACAAAAGGAAATTCTTATGCTCAGATGAACACATGCAAAGAAAACATTAGGCAAAATATAATATCCATTCATGATAAAAAAATTTCAGCAAACTAGGAATATAACAAAGATTGCCTATGAAAAATGTACAATTTCATAATGAAAGAATGAATATCTTCTCCCTAATACTAATAACAAGTATGTCTAATTCATCATTTATGTTCAACATTTTATTGAAGATCCTTTCCAGTGATAAAGCATAAGAAAACATAAAAGCTGTAGCAGTTTGAAATTATTTATGAATTCCAAAAAGAGATATAGATTATGTTTGTAAGCTGGTCTGTTCCTCTGGATATCATATCCTTTGATTGTATTAGATTAATTTGATTAAATTATGTCAGTGTGTGTCCCCTGCCCTCTTTGTGGGCTATATAAATGGGTGCTCAATCAAGGAAACACACAAGAAGAAGATATGAAAAGAAGATACACAGAGGAAGAGAGACAGCTCCATAAACATTACTGTGGCACTGGGAAGATAGATGAGCCATTTGCCTAATAGTTTTCTGCTGACCTTGTGAAGAGAGCAGAGTAGCTGAGCTCTATACCAGCCTATAGCTAAGATTGAAGGAAGTTGGGCCCACAGAGTCTTAGGAGAAAAGAGGGAGGCTGAAACCTCATAGATATCACCTGCCATCTTGCATCAACACATGGCCACAGACTTTGGCTGAGAAAATATCTCTTATGGTACCCTTGAGTTGGATTCTTTGGCCTTGTAACTGTAAATTTTACCCCAAGTAAATACCCTTTATAAAAGCCAACAGATTTCTGGTACTTTGCATCAGCACCCCATTTGGCTGACTAATGCAAAGGCCCTAAATATAATGAAGGGAAAAACAGAACTTCAGGTAGTAGAGAATCAACAAAAATTACAAAAATGAATGTAGAATAAATGAATTCAGAAAATTTTCAGGATAGATGATCATTCAACAAAATATCAATTGTATTTCTATTAGGGAAAACATTTAGAAAAAAAATTTTTAAATTCAATTTTTATAGTATTTTGAAAAATAAAATGCCAGGTGTAAATTTAATTAAAAATTTGCCATGTGTCTACATTTAGTGAGGTGGCTGGCTGGGTACTTGAGGGTGACCAAAGTGGGGTTGGCATTTCTTCCTTAGAGTTAGTAAAGCCTGTATGTTCTCTTTGCAGTAGGTGAGGCATACAGCCAAGTGTGTGGTGGTTAATTAGTCCAGGTTCTGATTCCTAGGAAAAGGAGGGAAACAGGAATAGGTGCCCCACCTGTAAAATCACCCATTTGAACCAAGATTCCTCACAGGAGCTTCAGAACCAAGGAGGAAGAGGCCAAAAAAAGAACACCATAGATTTCCTTAGCCAAAAGCATTTTTGGTGGCATCAGGAAGACACTCCAAAATGTAACAAAATGGGAGTATTGAGTCAAGTTTCAGAAGACAGCAAAACCTTCCTACTTCTACACAATTCTTAGAGCTGTAGAATGTGAACAGATTCAGGGATCAGTGCCATTCAGGGATATGACTGTTGTCTTACCTCTGGGAAGTGGCAGCAACTGAAACATACTCAAGGCCTCTGCAAAGGTTTGTGATGCTGGGGATCTACAGCAATCTTGTTTGTGCGAGATAATGCATTAGTAAGCCAGAGATAATCATGAAGTTGGAACAAGGAGAGAGGAACCATGTATTTTAGCAGATGGTTTTCCAAGTGGAAGTTCCCTAAAGAGATGTTATGTCATGTAGTAAGGACATAAGTCAAGAGTGATTAATGTGTGTAAAAAACAGCAATGATGACAGTGTGGCTAGAGCTTTCATTGAAGATATTTAAAAAAGAACAGAGTTTTTAAAATTTTTCCATTCCTAATGGCAAAAAGACAGAATGCTAAAAAGTGGATGACTTTATTCAGAAGATCTAGGAAAAATAAGACCAGTATTAGTGGAATTTTGATTTCATCAATAATGCCATAAAACATTTAAAGAGAGAAATAGCTATTTAAAAAAATCCTTTAATCTGGAAATAAGCACTTTCATCTAGAGAAAAAAATCTGTCAAAAATGACTCAGATTAGTATGTTTGAATTATATTTCAGAATTAATTATTGGTAATAGAAGTATATAAAGACACCTAATAGAGTTTACACATATTGGAAATTGGATCTCTGCATATAGGATAAAAATCATACCAGAGAGCAACTTTTTCTATATATTAAAATGAAGAAATCAACAGAACATGAATGAACCTATAAGACATCATTTCTAGTGAAAAAAAGTACAAAAAAGGCAAATATTGTAAAATCATGCTTATATGAAATATCTAGAATAGCAAATTTCAGATACAGATAGCACATTATAGGTTGCCAGGGTGTCGAGGGGGGGAGGATGAAAGCGAGAGTTTTTGTTTAATGGATGCAGGGTTTCTGACTGAGATTTTGGCAAATTTGGGGTAGTGGATGGTAGCAATCATAGGTCAATATTTTGAATATAACTAATATCACTGAATTGTACACCAGAAAGTGATTAAAAAGAGGAAAGTTGAGTTGTACATGTTACTACAACAAAAAGTTTTTAAAAATAAGGATCTATTTTAGCATCAGAGATTCAGACTTTGAAAAAATTTATTTATTGTAATGAATGTAGGAAAGAATTCCAGAGGTTATAAATCTCCTTTAGCCACAAAAAGAGAAACCTTGTGGAGACCATGAAAATGTAAAAAGCTTTTTTGTTATAGTAACATTAATTGCCTATCAGGAAACTCACTCAAGGGAGAATGATTATGATTTAGTGAATGTGGGAGAAGGTGTGTTGGATAGAAGTTAGCTCTAATAAAACAACATGGAGTACTCATGGGTGAAAAGCTCTGAAATGAATGTGAAAATATAATCAGCAAGATGTCACTACTCATTCTTTCTCTAAGAACTCATAAAGAGAAAGAGTATGATTGAATGTAATGAATATGGGAAGTAGTCCTCAAGAAGCAAAATTTATCTCAGCATCAGCAAATACAAATGATGCATTTGAAACTTGACCTTATGAATGTTCATTTTGTAAGAAGCCAAACCTCCACTAGAAAGCAGATATAGGAAAATAAAACTATGAATATACTGAATGTGAGAAAATCTTCAACATCAAATTATTTCTCATTCTACATTGGAGGATATACAGAGGGAAGAAACCTATTGAATATACAGAATATGGATAAACCAGCTGTTTCAACCCAACTTTGAAAGGTCAGAATTGGGGCAATCCTAAGACCGAAGAACACACTAGACAAATGGTTAGACATGAGCTTTTTTGGGACTTACAAACAGAAGAGAATTCCACGGTGACCAGTTGAAGAATGAAGTTAGCACTCCACAAAGAAACAAGAAAAGAAGGGTGAATATAAGGGATCACAGGACAAAGACATTCCATAGGGTATGAGAACAGAATTTCTCCAAAAGTTATATAGACTTGAGTATATTAAACTTTGTAGGACCATTAGTACTTTCTTTCCTTCGGGGAGGTGTGTTACTTTTTAACTAGTAAGTGTCCAGGTTAAACCAGTGCCTATGTGCTTTGGGCTGTTTTTCATTTAAGGGATGACATCCTGGTCTCTGGGGTCCCACACCTTCAAACATAGGTCAGATCTCACACACAGGGGAGAAATCCTGTGATTGTAATGAATGTTAGTCATAAGTCAGCTCTCACAGTACACCAGAGAATACAGCTGGAGAGAATCCCTAAGAATAAAATGAATGTGAGAAAGCATAATTTCAAATGCCAAACTTTATTAATCATCAGTAAACTCAAAAAAGAGAAAAATCCTCATAATATAATGAATATGGAAAATCATCAGTAGTGTCAAACTCAGGGAAATGCCAAAGTAAATGTGCCTCAAAAAGTGGACTCCTGAGGGTTGGGGAGACATCCAGACACTATAGGCAGGGCAGAGTTTAGTGCCCTGCCAGTGGGCCCTACCTCTGGTCAATTATCATTTGGAAAAAGACCAAAAATATGAGTATGCTGATAATATTGACATGGCTCTTAAGTCTAAGAGATGGATTACAATCTGGAATCTCAGGATTCTAGAAAATATTGCAAAATATTTGTGGAATTTAGATCCAAATTCTGTTTAATTTGACCCAAAATTAGAGTGATGAGAGTGAAGCCCTCTGCTCTGCAGGGAAGAATTCAGATGAAGTTAATTATGTTAGAGATAAGTTTCTTTGATACACTAAAGGAACCATTTCAATGGCTCAGACTCAGTTGTTTACTTGGGAAGCCTATCACAGGGGATCTGAAGTGCATCTGCAAGTAGATCCCACAAAACTGGAGCTGTTGTATAAGTCATTCAAAGCAGAAAAAGATTTCAAGCAACAGCAGAAAGAAAGCATCCTGGAAAATTACAGTAGCCAAGAACACATTTATGCCCCTCCAATGGAATTACTTTTAGCTCAAACAGAAGACTATGTTGAGTACTCAAGACAAAGGATAGGAGTAGACTGTTGCCTATTCTAAGTATAAGGAGGATGTGAAGATCAAAAATAACATCCATATATGGGTGTCTTTCTGGAAAGAAGGCCAATGGGGATTCAAATATTCCTATTTCACTGGATAGACTGGGAAGGAGAGTGCTACTGCAGAAGGAGGTGTTGCAAATGATATAACTGGAGAAGAGTCCTTGAAGAAACCTCAAATCCTCATTGAGATGCATTAGGTAAAGCTAAAAGAGGAGAAAGAAGAAGAAGGAGAAGGAGAAGGAGAGGAAGAGGAAAAGGAAGAGGAAGAGAAAGAAGGAGGAGAAGTAGAAGAACTACTACTACTACTACTACTACTACAAGTAGCAGCAGCATAGAATGAGCAGTTCAGAAAGTGAGGGTGAAGAAAAAATTGAAAAATGCACCAAAGGCAGAGATGCCTGCTTTCTACATGTCAAAGTGATCATGCAGATTGATGAGAGGAAGTAGAATTATAATAGCATATATGAAACCTGGGAACCCACTGAAGAACAAATGGAAGCCTATAGAATGAAATGCCAGAGGCCAGATGACCCCATGGCCACTTTCCTTGGACAGTAGTAACTAGTCATAAAAGTTCATCCAAGAAAGACACAATTGATATGTTCCTTTTAGTTTCTTGATGATAACCACAGGTGGAACACTCCTTATCTGTTCTTACTGCCTAGTTTAAATAAAACTTGCAGAAATCTCATAAATTTACTCCTTTCCACACTGAAAAATCAAAAGAAAGAGGAAGCACATTAAGTGGAAATTAAGATTTTATTTTATATTAGTGATGTGTACCTATCAGAGTGTCATCTATTTAGCACTTCATAAGTCTTAAACTTTACTTCCACAATTTTTGTGGCCATTTACCAAGTATTAGCACAAACGTATTTGAGATAGATTAGTTACTTTTTCTCAATGAAGGGGCTTCATTTTTTTATATTACAACTAACTCTATAATTTCAGTTATTTTATAATTATTTGCCTTGCATTCATAGGTTTTCCTGTAAGGTCTGAAGGTAAATTAATTCTACCTAGGACTTTTATTCCTGGAAAGGGAAATTATATATGAGTCACTTTTTTTTCCACACATCAATCTGAATAGCAATAATTTTGTTTTTTACTTGTTAATAAAAGTTTGATCTTTCATACATTTCCTTATACCTTACATACAGAACTAAATGGGTTAGACTTTGAATGAAAATAGAACTATTTTTTCCTTCTTGAGTCTGTGTTGACTGATCAGAAATGACTTTTGCCTTTCTGAACATTAGTCTTTAGAAATAGAAATTCTTTATTATAGTGGATTTGGTTTGTAATATTATTTGTTGTTTCAATTATGATTGCATTTATGTAACAATCATGAATATTAAATTAGATTAAAAGGCTATAAAGAAATAAAAAATCACATGTTTCTGTTATAAATATACTGAAAGATTTTCACATCCACAGATTCAATATAACAGAAAATGAGAAGACTCTAACTTCACTAAAGACAAATATAAACACAAAGGACAGTCATGGGGAAATGCAAAAGAAAAAAATTTGTGAATATGGAAATTTATGCAAAATGTCTTAAATTGTATTAGTTAATGATTAAAAAAATAATGTCTACCTTCTCTATCTAACTATAACCTCATTTTTCCTAGAAATGATCATGTAATTGACATATGTAATTCTACATAAATTGATGAGAAGGTAACCTTGTTGTGTTTTTGTGATTAAATTGGTTTATGTGGAGAGTAACTAACAAAAACAGAAAAAAATAGATTCAGGCTATTCACTTTTTTCTCCTGTCACATATGAATCTAAGGAGTGGTTCCCGAATTTTGGAAAAACAAAGAGGTTACTGAAATTTTGATGATTGCATTGAATTTGCATATAGATTTGAATAATATTGACATATTAACAATGTTAACCTTTTCCAACTCATGACATGATATATCTTTCCATTAACTTACTTCTTTGCTGAATTCCTTTATTCGCTCTAATGATTTTCTTGTGAATTCATTCAGACTTTCTATATGAAAAATCACATTGTCTGTAAATAGAGATAATTTAGATAGCTTTTACTTATTTTCCCTTACTAAATAATTAAATTGGAAATAAATTCACAATGATAATAAAATAATTTGACAGATGTCCTAGCTTTGTAAATTTGCTGAAAGTAGATACCACAATATAGGTTGACATTTAACAGTGGCAATTTATTGGCTTACAATCTTACAGTTTCAAGGCTGAAAAAATGTCTTAAATTTTACATCATCAGGGAATGCTTTCTCCCCAAAGTCCAGCTGCCAGATATCCTGTAGTTCTTTGTCACATGGCAAGGCACATGATAGCATATTCTGATCTGTTGCTTCTCTTCCAGATTTCAGCTTTTTGCATCCATGGTTTTCCCTCTCTTTGTCTGAATTTTATTCTCTTATAAACATCTCCAGTAAGAGGATTAAGACTCACTCTGAATGAGGTGGGACACTCATTCTTATCTTAAACTTAAGATCCTATTCACCAAAAGTTCCTAATTGCAATGGGTACATACCCACAAGAATGGTTTAACTTTAAGAACACACAGATTAAGCTGAATTTATTATTAAATGTATTGAAAAATGAAAGTAGTTATCTTAGCAAATACACACAAATAAATAAAATAAATTTAGTGAATTCATTTTCACATCACAGAAAAATGCAAATTTTGAAAATAATACATCACCAAGAAAAATCAGCAAATTTCAAGTAATTGGTAGCATGGAGATATATTCTTATAAATATATGAAATTCTAAAATTCAAAATTCAAAAAAACTTGTTAAGGACTTGAAAACATTACAATATAATGCTAGATATTTCATATTTGAGGAAGGAAATGACAACTTACTAAGCTTTTAAAAATGAATATTTTAAAATTAAGACAATAGAGATAATAAAAACTAACAAAATAGAAAATAATAGATGGGTTAACACTTAAAATATGGCTGTTGTTAAATATTAACAATGGAAAGATGTCTCTAAAAAATGATGAAGCAATTAGAGTTAATATAGACTACACTAGCACACACACACAGACACACACAAATCAAAAGTAAATGATTATAAAAGTTCAGACAGTGTATTTCTTAAAAAAAATTTGCCGAGGAACTTAAAATGAAAGAAAATGGTAACATTTTTCTATAATTAAAAAATAAAAAATAAAAAAATTATTCAAGATGAAATGGAAAACAGAAATGAGCCAATTACTTTTAAAGGAATTGCATAGATAATCAAACTATTCCACTCCAGCAGACATAAGACTAATGTGAGTTTTTCACACGTTTTTAACAAAAATGTAAAGAAAAAAATAACTCCACTATTTGATTTTGGAATGTAGTAATGATGAAAACTTTGTCTACCCCAATTTTGTGTGTGTGTATGTGTGTGTGTGTGTGAATATATTTCCTTATTTTTGAGAAAATGTATGTGTCTAGCTTTTGGTGGTATATATAAATGTTCCATCTTGAAATAATGTTTTGTGTTTAAGTCTGAGTTTTATTTTCATCAGCTATTTAGCTCATTTATTGTCTGTTGAATTGACATGATAAGTCAGAATTCCATTCAATATAATTCATCATATTAAGGGATTATCTAAGTGAAAGCATACAATTGAGAAAAATAAATTCACCAAAATTAACTCATTTCATGACTTCAGAAATAATGATGATAATCCCTTGGTACTAATGATGCATCTGGAAAAAGACCTTGACCAAAGGAGGAAATATTAAATAAAAATGATTTTTTATGGCTAAGAGATTTCAAAGTGATTTGGGAGGTCATTCCAGAGGTTATACTTATGCACATCTTAGCAGAATCTCATTGACTGGCACAACAAATAGTTCCCCAAACATCAGTGCTCCTGAGGGCTCTAAAGACATCTAGACACTATAGGTGGGGCAGACAATCTCAGGAATTCAGCAACAACTTGTCAGTGGATCTTACTTTGGAATATATGCCCCCCAATGCAACAGAGTTAGACTTATTTATAATTACCCCATACATGGCTCTTCTGCCCCTTTTATTTGAACCTATAATTAGTACTATACTTGTTAAGTATATGTGCCAGACACTTAAATCTTCTGGCTGTTCATATCCCAGTTGAGCCCAAAATCTCAGAAGAGTTACAGCACCTACCCTTCAGTCCATTAGCCTCACCCATGACTGCTAACAAAAGGATGATAATGGACAACACCCATCCCCCCCCAATAAAAGAGAGTATCTACAACTGCAAGCAAGACAGTTCCATCCATCTGCCCCATGGGATTTAAGTCTCCTCTCAGTCACAAACAGAGTAGACATCATCATCCCAAAATCCTCAAGCTTGAGGAATGAACATTAGACTAAAGTATAATTATTCTTATTCTATTATAGACTTATTACTCTAGGAATGGAAGAACTTGTATCATTGACATAAAAACACTGGCCACCAGAGGTTCTGAAGGGAGGGAGAGGGAAGAATAGGTGTAACATGGGAACATTTTTGGCACAATGATATTGTCCCTCATGACATTGCAGTGACAGGTACAGGCCATTACACATTTTTGAAAACCTATAATATTGTGCAGGGCAAAGTGTACACTATAATGTAAACTATAGTTCATGGTTAGTAGCAATGCTTCAATATGTGTTTATCAATTATAACAAATGTACTACACAAATGAAAGATGTTAATGTGGGAAAATGTGGGAAAGGGAGAGTGAAGGGTGGAGTATATTTTTCATGTAATATTTATGTAATCTAAAGATTCTTTAAGAATTAACAAAAATTAAAAATAATGATGAGTCAAGTACAAATAAAGGTAAACTCCCTTAACATAATAAAAAATAATATATATAAAAGCTATATAATCATTTGAAATTTGGAATTTTATTTCATTGCAGTTAGGGACCTAATTAATCAATTATTTGATTTCAATCTTTTATTTAACATTGCATTCCAGCATTACATAATGTTGTGAGACAGTAAAATTAAATATGTATACAATGATTGTAATAAAATAAAAATCCCCTCACCATCTGAAGATAATATGATTATCTAAATAGAGAATGCAATGCAATCAATAGGAAATCCTTAAAACATAACAAACTTATCCAATTACCTCGATCCGATCATACAATGTCAAATCACTATCATTCCTATACCCAGAAAACTTTTGGAAGTTTATAAGCACAATTAATAGAAAATGAAACAAAAATTAAAACATATTTTAGACATGCTTCACTTGAGTAATGGCTAAATATATATAATTTACTTAAGCATAAGACGGTTCATGCAATATATTGCTTGTATTGCTTATGGAAATAATTCAAATGCCTATTAAAAGATAAATTGTTAAATATTATCATAGAAATTTAAAAGAAAATACAATTCATAAATTCAAATAGATTATGCACAACTGCATCTATCTACATATATTCACATTAAATAGTTTTAAAATTGCAGGCTTCATAATAATATGTATGATGTATCTGATGCTGTTTTTTAAAATATTTCAGTAATATCAAGTAATCTTTGTGGAGTTACATTTTTTTTTTCAATTTTTTACTGCCTTTTTGCCCACTTTTATTATTTTTTAAAAGACTTTGATCACATAAATGTTACAGAGGATATATAGGGGATTTGCATATGCTCCACTCCCCACACCTCTCAAATTTTCCCGCATTAAAACATCATTCGTCAGTGTGGTGCATTCATTGCAACTGATAAACACATTTTGGAGCATTGCCACTAAGCATGGATTATAGTAAACATTGTAGTTTACACTTTCTCCTATTTGACTTTGTAGGTTCTGGCTGAATATATAATGGCCTGTATCTGTTGTTGTAATGTCATTCAGGATGATTCCCAAGTCCAAAAAATGCCCCCCCATTACACCTGTTTCTCCCTTTATCTAACCCCAGAACATCGAGTCACTGACTCCAATGGTATTTCTTTCATTGCTAGAATCACATTCATTAAGTCTGTAGTAAAATACTAGTAAGTTTACTTTAGTCCAAAGTTTGTTTCCTAATCTTGAGGACTCTGAGATGGTGATGCCCATTCCACCATTAATTGAGGGGGGCTTCGATCCCATACATCCGATGCGTGTAGTTGTAGGCACTCTCAATTCCTTGGTATGTTGTTTGTCCATCATCTCCTCCCTGTTAATTGTCCTGGTTGTGTCCACTGAACAAGAGAGTAGGTGTTGCAACGCCATTGAGATTCAGGGCTACCTGGCACATGGACAACCCAAAGATTTAAGTTTCTTGGATGTACACTCACCAACTCAAGTACTAATTGTAGCTTTGAATAGAAGGACAGAAGAGTCATGCATAGGGAAACCACTGCTGAGTCTAACTCAGTCACACTGGGGAGCATAAATACCAGATTATGGCCCACTGGCAAGGGGCCAAATTCCTGTGCTGTCTGCCATGACTATAGTGTCTGGATGTCTCCGTATCCCAGAGGAGCTTTGCTGTTTGGGGTAGTATCTACTTTGGCTGTCAATGAGATCCAGTTGAGATGCACATAAGCGCGACCTCTGCGATGGCCTCCCAAGTCACTATGAAATCTCTTAGCCATACAAACTCATTCATCTTTAGCTTTTTCCTCCTTTGGGTCAAGGTCATTTTTTTCCAGATTCATTGCTTATTGGTACTTGGTAGCAATCCCTTGGTGCCAGGGAGGATCATCCATTAGAGTTATGGCCCATGCTGGGAGGAATGTTATTGCATTCATATGCTGAGTTTGGCTTAGAGAGAGGCCACACTTGAACAACAGGGAAGCTCCCCATAAGTAACTTTAAGGCATCCTATGTCACTAAGCTAAATTTCCATTTCAAGAGCAAAGGCTTATAAGCATAGTCATCAATATCAAGGGTCTTCAATGGACCATCCTCCTTCACAAGTCATTGCCCTGTACATGGGGCATTCTTGTTGTTCCATTAGAGAATGTGGCAGAGCTCCCCAAATGGGAATTTGATATTCTTTTGGTTATTGTGTGAATCTCCACCCACTATGAAAATGCCCCATGAACATTTGAACAAATGTATATCCCTTAAATGTATATCAAGGTGAACTTCCTCCCCTGTATCCCCCTCACTGACACCCCACACCAATGATCATCCCCTGCCAGAGTTGTAA
>JAQZBX010003230.1:0-66485 GCA_029593785.1 Cabassous unicinctus
CAGAGGTGGAGGCGCAGTATTCCCGTGACCCTTGCCCCTCACCCCCTCCGTGCTCTGAACCCTGTACAGACCCCCCTTTGTCAAATGCACTGCTGTAAACTTTTTTCAAATGTAAAAACACAGTTCCATAAAGTCTGGAGTGAAACTTTTCCACAGGCCCAGCTTGTGGTGGTGAATTTAAAATACAGCTTTTCTGGAGGTGATCTCTTGTTTTCTGAGTGAGCCTGAGAAGGGTTTCTTGGGGGGGAAAAATCAAGTTTGCATAGGGTTTTCCCAAAAGTAATATGCATTTTAATAGATTTGTATTTTTTTAAAAATCTGGGCTGTTTAGATATATTAAAGAAAAAAAAAACACATAAAAATAAATAGCATGTAATATATTCATAAAATGGAATAGTTTCAGGTGTAAAAAGAAGTGAAATCCTGATACACACAATAACTGGATCAACCTTAAAGACATCAAGTTGAGTGAAATAAACCAGATTCACAAGAACATGTATTGTATAATCTCACTTTTATTAAATAGTTAGAATAAATAAACTCTTAGAGTCAGAATATAGAATATTGGTCACCAGGGCAAGGAATAAGCTAGGGAATGAGGTGTTAATGCTTGAATTGTACAGAATTTATAATTGGTTTGATCATAAATTTTGGTAATGTATGGTGATGATGTTAGTACAACATGAACATAATTAACAACACTTAATTGTATATGTCAGTATTGTTTAAAAGGGGAAAGTTTAGGTTGTATATACATTAGTAGAATAAAAATGAAATAAAAAACAAGCAAGCATAGGACTGCACCATGCAAATGGTGAATGCTTCTGTAGTTGATGACTTTTCATGAAGTGTAAAAAATGTACCAAACTAATGCAAGGTGTTAATAATAGGGTGGTATATGGTAACTGTATTTTATTCATGACTTTTCTGTAACCAACAACTTCCTTAATTAAAAAGCAAAATAAAGGGAAAAAATGACAAAAAAGAATGAATATTTAGATTACCCCATCAGACAAAGAACCATATCCAACTAAGGTGTATTTTGAGGGCAAAGGTAATATGGAATGAGCAGTGAAAAAAAGGTATTTATAAATACCAGTATGACCTTGTGTCTAGCTGCAGAAATGATGCACGTATCGTCATGAGTATTTCTTTCTTATTTTGTCATAAATATGTTTCAATGTATAGACAAGTGGCTGCAGTTTTCTGTTTTGTGACATTTCCAACTATTTTTTGAAAAAAAACTGTATTCATTGTCATGTGCTATCTCTGAGGCATCTGTTTCCTTATCTCAGCAATCAGCCACTGATCTTGCAGATATTTCCTTCAATGTCAAGAACTGAGAAAACAAATACTAAAAAGCTTCTTTCTTTCTTTGCAGATTGGCTCTAAGCTGCTGCATTCCTTCATATAAAGCCTGGTTGCCCCTTATTCTGGTTTGACCTTCACCTCCTTCTTGTGTGGATCCTAAATATCAGCCAGAAGTGCGATCTTAGTGTAATGTTTCCAACACTGGGCATGCACACGAACCCTGGATACCCCAGGGTTCATGTTAGCTCTAGGAGGTCCTTAGTCCAGTAAGAATCTTTCTCCTCAGCCTTGTCCTACCCAGGCTTTCACATCTCACTGTTGCTTGACCCATTATGTGTTGCTTACTGCAGGTAGAGTATGCTCAAATGCTTTTATCAAATGCCACCTGTAAAGCTGCTCTATCTTTGAGATAGGTGAAATGAATGCCAATCTTTATCTCAGTACAGCAAGGAACCCACAGAATGGACAAAATGCACAATCACATATATTTTTGCTTTTAGCAAAGGTCCACATTTCTACCAGATTACACTATGTGTACAATATATTATAGTAAATGGATTTGTAAGAGTGTGACAGGAGAGAGCATTATTTCTTAAGAATAGACAATACATTTGAGAAGTTTTCTACAAATTAGTGAAGGTTAATATAGAAGTATTTGGAGGAATATAGTACTTTATTTTTAAGATATGTATAGGCTAGTGAGAATGGTTAGGTAATATTTATGGTCCATAGATGAGTTAGAATAATTGAAGAAGCAAAATCTTTGAGTTTATGATCCTGGGAATAGATTGGTTTTATGTAGAAACAAGGGAATTTAATGTATTTTAACAAGATATCCGGAAGGAAGAGAGAGTCTGTGGGTACAGATATATTTGTTTTGTATATCTGATAGTGTGAAATTGTTAACCTTGTCTTCTGTATGCTCTTACTTTGAAATTAAAATAGCATTTGTATTTATAAACTGAGTGCAATGGAAGGGCTGCTGGAATTTGGGGGAAAAGGAAACAAGTTTAACAGATCAAGGGACATTAATGATGACTCACTTGCACTCTTAGATCATAAATTTAGGTTAAACCAGGCAGCAAGGTCTTGCCTTATTCTGAAACCATGTTCTACAGACAGGATGGGTCCAGAATAGGCAGAGCTTTGGATTTTGCCTTGTGAGTAAAGCAGACAGAAAGAGCAAGTGTAGTTAATACAGTGAGAAATGGATTGATTATATTGAAAAATGATGAAATGAATACATAAGAGAAATACTTAAATTATTCTGTCAATGATCATGAAATAATAGTAAGAAAAAACCATGAACACATTAAAGGAGTGTAAGACAATTGAAATTGAAAATTGGTGATGAAGAAAATACAGCCAAGGACGTTGAAGTTAGGTGTGAGAAGAAATAAGGCTTATTATTAAAGTCATGTGTTCATGCACATTATTCACCTTAAGAGTTTGCTTGCTGAAAGGACTCACAGGACTCAAGCAGTTTAAACTTAGGGAAGAGCTTTACAACAGGCAAAGGAAACAATATGCATTGTAAGGGTCCTGCAACATCAGGTGTGGACATTTTTGTCCTTCCACCACAAGTCACAGAGGACACACACTCAGTCCAGGTCTCAAGCAACAAACAACATAAACAAATTGGGGTGTTGGCAACTCAGAGTGAGCTGGTCATGTAGGCACATTCAATCTATGTGGCCAGGCTGCACCATCAGATTCCTGTCCCCACTCCAGGTTCTACCATATCAGGTCCAAGTGAAAAGTACTTTTGTTATTACAAAACTAAGCAGATAGGATTAAACATCTGAAACAACTCTTGACCTGTGGTGACTGACAACCATTTAGATTTAGTTAACAGATTCCACAGCTTTGGCCAAAGGTCAATAGATCTACAGATAAACTTGTAGTCAATGCAGACTTGCTATGCAGATAATAAGAGAGAAATTAATAGGACTGGAAGACAGACAATGGTTGCCATTGTAAAAAAAAAATTTGAGAAGAGTGCTGAAATAATAGAGAAAATAAAACAAATTCACAGCAATAATGGAAAAACACTTCTCTTAATATCAAAACCTGAATCTGGAGTTTAAAGTGTTCCTGTAAACATATGATAAAGATTATTGAAATAAGAGAGATATTTTGGTGAACAAATCTATATTTATAAAAAGAAGAAATAATTCTAAGGACACAAAAGCAGAACAAAAGTCCTGGAAAGTTGGTAAATTTCCTACAGTAGCACTCAGTTTTAAAAAAACACTGGGGTAAATAAGAATTTTGTGTTATTTTTCAATCAACTACCTCAAATATTTAAGAAAATGAATTAAATATTGTAACCACTACTAGAATAATTAGGAAGAAAGTAATATGGATTTAGAAATAACTAAATCAGGAACACTGACGATAAAGAGATGAGATGAATGAATAATTAGATGTGCTAGTATTTTCTATTTTTATAATAGCTGTTTGATATTCATTAGCAGTTATTAATGAAGAACAAAAGTTTTATATTAACAAAGTTAAAATTTACCTAACAGGTAAATTAAAATTTGAGAAAAATTATTCTAAA
Source organism: Cabassous unicinctus (assembly GCA_029593785.1). Taxonomy (NCBI): domain Eukaryota; kingdom Metazoa; phylum Chordata; class Mammalia; order Cingulata; family Chlamyphoridae; genus Cabassous; species Cabassous unicinctus. The sequence goes on from JAQZBX010003230.1 coordinate 3,875, forward strand.
CTATCAACTTGGAAGCACACAAGATAAAACAAAATTAAAACATATGGAATATAAGAGAAATTAATATAGAATAAGACAACAAAATTTATTTCATGCCTTTCTGTCATATCAATAAATGTAAATGAAAACATATTTAGATGAGGCAATATTTCAATATACATCAAATTGTTCATGTTTTTTTAACCCACCCACCAATATATCTTATAATTAAACTCAGGTTGTGTAACACATTATATGTATATGCATATTCCTTACAGTAATGTTTATAATAAATATAGTGATAGCAATAGAGATAAGCTTAAATGTTCATTAGTAGGAGACTGGATAAATAAACACATACTTAAAATAGAGTAAATTTTTCTATTGAAAGCAACAAAAACTGGCTTTATGTAGTTGCTGTGCATGAAAAGAGTCTCAAATTATGTGCAAGACCTAGTAGATGGTGGTAACTGTTTTTCTTTTAATATAACACATTTATTAAGATAAAAACTTATGTACCATACAAACTAGCCTTTGAAAGCTTGCAATTCATTGGGTTTTAGTACATTTAGAGATTTGTACAACCATGAGCACTATATAATTTTAATCCCAAAAAGAAAAAATAATATGTATTTTATCTAATCTATTCTTGTGGGTGTGATACCCTTTGATTGCATTAAATTCAGTTGAGGGTTTTTTGGTTAGATTACTTGATAAGGTTGCTTCAGTGCTTTTGATTGGACTATGTCAGTGAGGCCTGACTCAGGTTGAATCTCTGACCCCTTGCTGGTTCTGATATAAACTGAAACACATCGAGAGATACACAGACAGACACAGGAAAAGTACTCTGCCATATTTGATCCTGCCATGCCAAGACTGAGTGAGGAGGCCCAGGAAGAGACAAGCCCTATGACAAGTTTGCCTACAGCTGCAGGAAGGCAGATTGCCTACAGCTGCAGGAAGGCAGAGACCTCAGCAGAGATGGGTGGCCTTCTTGCTTCACCTTGTGGCAGCAGACTTTTGTGAGAAAGCACCTGTTATGGTGCTTCAAGTTGGTGTTTCACAGTCTTATAAGCTTTTAGCCCAAATAAATCCCCTAATAAAAGCCAGCCCATTTCTTGTACTTTGCATCCACAACACTTTGGCAAAGTAAGACATGTGGCCTTTGGGGCCTGGCCCAGCACACCCATGGTCACGTTGTTCACTGGCCAGGCTGCTCTTCCCACCATACCTGACCTACCACCTGTACAATTCCCAGTGACTCACTGTGCTGTCAACTCCTCCAGGAAGCCTGCCTTGATGTGTCTGCTCTGGAGTGGGTGACTTTCTGTGTTCCCATAACACATCTCCTGGTCTCTGTGTCAGCATTTAACATATTGTTATGCCCAACTTTGCCCCTTCCCAGCTGTCAGCTCTAACAGGGCACAGACAGTGCCTGACACCCTGTCCCAGGGTGCCAGCACCCAGATGGCACACAATAAAGGTCTGTTGAGTGACTGCATGACTGTGAGGCAGTGGAAAGAAAACAGGTTTAGAAAGCATTCCTAGCTCTGCCTCTGAGCTGTAGACCATCAGGCTGGTCCCTGCATGCCTTTGAGCCCCTGATGAGGATTAAATAAAATTAAGGCCATAAGCCCTCTCTGGGCACTGACCTTCCTGAACAGCTGCTTGGCTCTTAGTGCTGGGATTGGTGCCAGCATGGTCAAACCAGGGAGGTCACCATAGGACCCACAGTGTTCAAAGCAGGTGCTCCATGGCAGGTACTCCATGACTTAGGCCCGGGTGGGGGGAGTGACTGTGCCCCCTCAGCTCCTGCCAGCTCTCAACATTCTGTGTGCTGTGGCTGAGGAGCCCTCCCCAGTGTGCTCCCCCACCCTGTGTTCCAGCTTCATGGGATCCCCCTTCAGCATTGACCAGGCCAAGGCCATGCCCACCTAGAGCCCCCTGCCTGCATGACTACTTCCTGTAACCCACCCATCTCCTCAGGCTCTTCTATAAAGCATGGACTTTGGGGTCAGAATGTTTGAGGTTGAATTCCACAGGTGGAACATGTCACAGTCCTGTGTCAGTGTCCCAGACTCTCAGTTTTCTTGAATGCACAAAGAAGCCAGTGATTCCAACCTCAGGAGTGTGTGTTGGGGGATAAAGAAGAGGAGCTGAAGGCTCCTAATGAGCTTCCACTAGGAAGGTCCCCCTCCACCAGTGAGCTCACCAGGGGACAAGGGCCTGCTCAGGAAGAGCAATGAGGGAGAGGAGTGAACTTGAGCCCATGTCGGAGTCTGGGCTTGCTCACTTAGAGCTGAGGACTTGAGTGCTGGAGCTACCTGCTCCCCCATCAATGTGGGGCAAAGTCAGGGAGGACCCAAGAGGGCTCCTTAGCAGCAGTGAGTTCCCCCAACACTTAGCCCTGGCTGTCTGGCCTGCCTCCACCCTGGGCTCCCTCCTGCCCCCTCACACCCCTTGACCTCTGCTAGAGATGGGTGAATTTCAGGTGACTTGGGTCCTCTCAGTGAGGACAGGAGGAGGCAGAGAGGAGAAGGAGCTGCAAGGCTCACCTGCTTTCTTCCTTGCTCAGACTCACAAGGCTGTACCCACCTCCAGGTCTGCCCCTTGAGGGGACCTGTCTCCATGTCCTGCATGACACATGCTTATGCACCTCCACATGCAACCAGTCATTTCCATGTGGAAACTGAGGTCCAGAGACATGCAGGAATGGCCCAGGGCCTCTGCGGTATGCAGAGCACAAGGAATAACTTAGGGTGACTCCCTTCTAGACCAGGGTGTCAACAAGCCCCCGGCATTTGTTATCAGAATAAGGGCCCTTTCAAGCCTGGGTCTGCTGCTCAGACTTTTCCCATATGGGACAGTTTTCCTTTTGTCATCTCTTCATGTGTCCAACACACACGTGACATCACAGTGACCTCAGGTGTGGACTATGGGGCAGAGGTCAGAGGAGGAGAGGATACCAGGGGGGTGAGCATGTGGAACTGAGGAAGATGCTGGGGGCAGCTCTGCTGCTAGGCAGTGGCACCCACACTTCTCACCACCTGCCCATGGACTCATAAATGGGGACAGGGAAAGATGCCAAGCTGATGTGCAAGGGGATCCCCAAGGTTCCAGTGGCCCACATCGCTGGCAACAGCCAGGACAACCTTGAAATGACAAGCTAGGGTGAGAGGGCCTCTGGGCCCCTGGAACTGGGATGAACCCCTCCCTAGAGTAAAAGGGGCCTCCAGGAGAGAGGCCTAAGCCTCCTTCTTTGTCTATTGGGGTGTTAACACTGGGTGACCCACAAGGGTTCCACAGACTCATGAATGTGTCAATTCAGCCTGGTCCTTCTGTGATGACCCACTGCTCTTCCACGGGCCCAGGAGAGCTGTTGCCTTGAGGAAAGTAAAACAAACTGTGTGATCATTTTGTGGATATCCTGCCAGGAGCTGCAGCACTAATGCTGGCCAGCAGGGGGCAGGAAGCCCTATCACCAGCTGTGCCCACTGTACCTGCTGAAGCCTCTGGAGACTGGAAAGAGTCATCCAGCATCTTTCTGGCCATCCACCTGCCTCAGACACAACATACACCTCTTATCATTAGCATCTCAACTGTCTGAGCTGGGCAGAAGCTGGTAAAGGGCCTCAGAGATCATCAGGTATTCATTCAGCAGCTCTGCCCCAAGCACTTACCCTGCACCAAGCTCTGTATTAGGTCCTGGGTATGGAGAGAAAAGAATCCCAGTGACCTCTGCCCAACAGGAGGTGGCCAAAATATGAACGCAAACACAAGTGCAAGAAAAGAGCAAGGGCTCTAGAGAAAGCTAAGAAGCATGCTGCAAGGAGAGCTAAGGGCCACCAGGTGTGAGGGCCTGGAAGGACACATTGAGGTAAAACACTATGAGCAGAATGACAAGAGGGAGTCAGCCCTGCACATGTGGGGGAAGAGGGCAACTGGAAGAAGGCACAGCAGGGGAAGAGAAGGAGGCAGAGGGAGGTGGGCCAGAAAAGAGGTTAGGAAGGCAGCTGCTGGGGGCAGAGCCTCAGCTGAGGCTCAGCTGGGGAAGGGCTGCTTCCCTGTTCTGTTGGGTTGATCCACAGGATTCATATTGGCATGGGAGATAGACCAAGAGAGGACGACTTCACTCACAAGACAGCATGATGAAGACAGCAGGGCATTTTGTGTAAGTCTTAGGAGGGTCATCCTGACATTTAGCCATATTATTTTGTTTAGCAGTGAGTCACCAGGTCAGGACTCACTCCAAGGGGGGGTATATGAAGCTGCTTGTACCTGGAAGCAGAGATGGCAGGGACCCAGGGCACAGGTAGCGAACACAGGGGTTGAGAGGTGGCACTTGCATCTGACTCTAAATGCAATGGGAAGGCTCTGGAAGGATTCGGGCACAGCAACAATGTCAGAATTTTGTCTCATTTCAACCTCATCATGGTACAGACTGAGACAGCTATCCAGGAGTGAAAGTGAGTTTCCTAAGATCACATAGGCCTACCCAGCCCTATTTTGAGTTGCTTTCAATGTTACATCCCCCATTCCTATTTATTCCATGTCTATGTCTGTGTATTAGCTACGTGGGAAACAAGACTATGTGGTTTGCAGTGTTTGCCCCTCATAGACTTGATGATGCCCCAAGGAAGCAGATGCTAAAATGTTTCCCACTGTGTGGGTGAGGAGACTGGGGAGGCCTCTATGACTAGTCTGGGGTCACAAAACTAAGTAAAGGAGCAGCCGGGTCTGAACCCAGCTGGGTCTCCTCATAGCTGGGCCTGAGCTGCACACAGGCCTTCCCAGGTAGCTGTGGGGAGGGGCAAGTTGGCAGAATTGTGTCCACTTAACAAGATGATCCAGGTGAGGAGGACACAGGCAGATGTACAGAGGGACTTTTGTGGAGTTCTTATCATTGAGGGGGTCAAGGTAAGGGGACCTACGGAAGTGACCCCATTTCCTTGGTGAGAAACCCCAACAGAAGTTAGAATTCTGGTAACCAGGCACCCAGATTCCAAAGGCAGCCCCCTTCCCAACTCACTTGGCAGGAGACGCTCAAGAGTGCAACATGTTCTGCTTTGTTCCTAGATCCCAAGGCTCAAGTCTCAACCAACCTAAGAATGAGTGCCTTTTCCATCACTTTCAACATTGGCTCAGGCCTCAATCATGAAGCCCTTGGCCATTGGCCAGAAAGTACCCAAAGGTAACACAGGGTGGCCCAGGGCCAGCCAATTCAGCACATGCCACTACTTTGCTCCTGCCTGGGAAGCCCCACATCCTGTCCACCTCCCAGTGATTGTGAGGCATGAGCAGTGGGTCCAACTTGGAATGGAGCAGGCCACCAGGGATGGGAATCCAGTAGGTCCTTCCCTGTCACCTGCCAGGTCATGGCAGGAAGGGTAAGGAGGTGCATCTTGGGGTGGCACCTATGTGTACCAGTGTTAATCCTGAGCCCTCAAGCTGCCATCTCCTCTCCAATGGGGCTGGAGGGGAAGGCAGACACCCATCTGGGCCTGATCTGGGACCCAGTCTAAATGAGGCATGTCTTCCCTTGTGGAGTAGGGAAGGCCTTGCACTGATGCCTCTTAGCCCAACTGTCAGGCAATGTCTTCACAGAGCTCCACACAGGTGGTAAGTGAGGAGCTGGAGGAGGGGCTCATGTATACCATTTCTCTGCAGAAGGTGCAGGTACATTGTGGCCTCGGCCAGGGCCAACACACTTCCAAGTGGGAGCAGGTGCTTATGGGGATCACAAAACACAAGAAGAGCACCCAAGGACCTGGATCCCACTCTGGCCACATCCCCGCTCCCTCTCCCAGGGATTTCATGCCTGAATGATCTAATATTCCAATTCCCGAAGCACCTGTGTCCCCTCAAATCACCCACTACACTGCCATTCCATACAACAGGGGGCAGGTCACTTCAAATGGTTAAAAGAATAGCAGAAAGGGGTCTTTTCCTTGGGTATCCCTTTGGGGTAGGCTGAAGGGTGGGGTCCCTTCAGATATGTGTGCATTTTGCTGCTGTTTTTCTTTTCCACTCCCTGGCTCCATGTCCCCAGGCAAAAGTCTTCATGACTGTCTTTCTAAACTTTCTTCAAGCCATACAGCTCCTCTTGCTTGTGAGGGTTCTTGCCATCTCCCATAACTGTCCCCTTGACCTTCCCAGGTCAGGAACTGAGGCATGACTCGGCTGCCCAGTATTCCAGATCGGAGGCAGCTTAGAGCAATGATTCAGCCTTCAGTACTGCTGGATCTCGAATGGTTCTTTCCTGTGGCCCTGTCAGCACTGCTGCCCTGAACACCTCCCATGTGCCCCAAGGCACTGATCCTCCCACCCCCAATAAGGGATCCCAGGAAAGAGATGGCTGGGCAGAGGACAGGCAGATATCACTTTAAACAGTGAGGGCCAGATAACTCCCTAAGGCTGGAGCAGTTCAGTTACCACCAGTTCTCCGTGTGGGCAGGAGTGTCCCTGCAACCTGCCTGGAACTGGTGCTTTTCATTTTCCTTCATTTACCAGATCTGGAGTCAGGGTGGCAAATGGCATAGCCTTGTGGCTTTGGCCCCATGAGCACTGGAGTCTTGAAAGTTGTTTACAGACCAGGTGGGTCTGCTGTTCCCTGAGGCATCTGTTCAGATCCTCAGACCTGCAGGGGACTTTCTTCCCCCAGGGTCACTCCAGGTATCTGCCCTTTCCTGGATGTGGGGTTTCATCTTTCAATTATTTCCTCACCTCAAATTCAATTTGAAGGCTGAGGACCTTTCTCTGCTAGAGGCATACACGTCCCCCTCAGCCTCAAGTTGCTGAGGGATTGAGTGCAGCAGGTGTGCCCACAGCCCCAGCCCCACCTGGGGGTCCCCAGTTCTGCCTCTGACCACATGTACCTCCTCTGTTCCACCCCAAAGGAAGAACGACTCAACCCTCATGAGGGAGGAGAACCCCAAAGTGCAGACAGTCAAGGCAGGCTGTTGAGAGAAGCTGGTGGAGAACCTGGTGCCCGCCTGCCAGGAGGGTGACCTCGTGTATGTCAACATCTTCCTTGGGACATACCAGGTTTTCACCACCACCAAGCAGGTCCTGGACCAGCTGTTCCAAAAGTGAGTGCATGACCCATCCCTGGTCAATTGACTAATCTGCCCCAATTTGCTTGTGTCTCAGAAATATCATTTCACCCACAGGCCTCGGTTTCCTCCTTGGGAAGGGGGTCAGTAAGAGGACCAACCTCCAATGTTGATTGTAAGGACTAACTGGGAGAACCCATGGAAAGTACTTCCTCGAGCTTGGCTGAGTGGATAGGGTGGCTGGAGGGGCAGGGTTGTTTCTAGGCAGGACTTTCCTCTTCTCAGTGAAGAAGCTCTCAGCCTCACCCCCTTACTGACCACAGTTTCCTCATTTCTAAAGGAGGTTTGAGAACACTTTTGGGGCCTCCAACCTTGGTATGGTCAGAGCATGGGTCACTGTAGGACCCCAGAGGGGTCCAGGCCACCCTAGTTCTGAGAAGGTGCTGCTTAAGGCTCATTCCTTTACCAGGTATACATCAAGTGTCTACTAGGTGCAGGCACTTACTGAGACACGTAGCTTCATGCAGTGAGCAAAGAAGACAAAAACCCCTGCTCTTCTGGGTTCCACTTGTGTTGGGGCCACAGGCAATAACAAAAGTCTTCTTAAGCAGGGGACACACTCAGTAAGTTAGCTGTGACATGCTCACCTCTGCCCTAGGTATGGACATAACCTACGTGACAGTGTCAGGCATGGTAGATGCCTTGAAATGAAAAAGTGAGTGCACATTGGGTGAGGGGGAGGGGCTCTTCTCACCAGACACCAGTGTGGGGAGATGGGTGGTAGGTTGCAGGGAAGGGCTGGGCAGAACACTGGGCTCCACACTTCCTGTGAACCTCCTGGCAGGCTGAGTCCAGAGGGCTTCCACCTCCAGTTGGAAAGGAGTCAAAGGAAGCTGTGGGCAAGGACCTGTGGCACTGGCTGTAGAGGAACCTGGTGTCTCATTGTAGGTTCCCAAGAGAACCTTTCCCTATCATAGCCCATCAAAGCCTCAAGGCCCCCAAACACGGCCTCATACAGACTCATGAACGGAGGTGTTGAGCAGCCTGCTCCAAATCTGCTGTGGACCTCAGTCCTGTCTGCATCCTGCAGGATGGCTGGGCCGGCTGTAAACCCCTATCATTTGGGAGGGCAGTGTCAGTGGGAAGAGAAGACACACACATGACACATGGCAGAAGATAAGGCAGCTCATTGGGGCAGAATTTACTGGGTGAGGGCCACAAGTTTCCAGGGCAGGAGGACAGGCATTGTCCCCTCATCACTCACAAACTGATGAAGCTCTTACTGTGTGTCAGCACCAGGCTATAGACAGACCAGTCAACACCCTTTTCTGTCCTTATGCACTTTGTTCCAGGAGGAGGGTCCCTGGGGGCAGCATGGAAAGAAATGCCAGTTTCTGACTTTTTGCCCACCCACCTGCCCTCAGCACCCTCTCCTCCTTGCTAGTCACCTGGATGGACTAGTACACTGAAGATTTCCTACAACCTCCAGGCTTTCCCTGCCTCAAGCTGCTGGTGGCCTATGCCCAGATGCATCTACCTGGCTCTGCCCTGGTGCACGGTGCCATAGTTCTCCTTTCACAGATGAGCCACCCAGAGCCCATTGAGGCAGACACAGAGGGTGAGGAGGACTAACAGTGGTAGCATGTGAGCTTATGTGGTGGGGGTTGGGACAGAACAATATAGGCAGGAAATACTTGAGGTTGCCCTTGGGCCAGAAGCCAGGGGGAACCTCAAACAAGGCACCTGGGAGACTACAGTCTGGGAACACTTTTTTGGGCTGGATCTTCCCCTAGGGGTAGTGGGATCTTCTCTGTGTTTGAAAGACACTTGGAGCCATTCATGGTGTGGAACCTACCTCTTCTCCAGGTCCTTTGTCAGCTCCAGAGCTGCAAATGCCTCCAGTGTGACATCTAGCACCAATTCCATCACCTGCAGGAGATACAGGGGCATTTCCTGAGCCTGAATCAGCAACATTGCCACATATACTGCCAGCTACTGAGTTTGCACCAGTGCTTGGTCTGGAAATCGAGCCTGATGGATTAGCTGTTGTAACACCAGCTCCTGAGCTGAAAGTGGCTCCAACTCCACCACAACTCTCACCCATAGAGTTAAAGGCCGTGCCTGTCCTGGAGCTAGACCATCCTACTTCATCAGCTGGAGCACCTGCTCAGGAGCTGGGAGCAACTACATCACAATCAGTAGCACAATTTCCACAGCCAGAGGCAACCGTATCACCATCTGATGCACCAGTTCCAGAGCCAAAGGCAAGTCCAGCTCCATCTAACTTGCTTCCTACACATGTATCAGCACTGCCCATTGCGGAGGTACAGCCATTTCCTCCACCATCAAAAGCATGAGCTTTAGAGCCTGAAGAGGCTTTGGTGCCACCTCCACCTATGGAGGTAGCACCAATGACCACCCAGCATGTAGAGCCAGCTCCATTCCCAGATGTAGCAGCTACTGCCAGGCTGGAGGAGGTAACATCACCAACTGTATCACCATTTTCTGAGCTGGAGGCATTCCCACCTCTACCTCCAGTGCCACCTACACAGTCTGCACCAGGACCCATTCTGGAGCTACAACCTAACTCACCTTCAGCAGCAACTGCTCTCAAGTTGAAGGCAAGTCTGGCAACACTACCAGACCACCACCAGAACTCAAATCAGCACCAAGGTGGGCTACACCACCAGAGCTTTCCTGCTACTGGCCAGAGGCATCAGAGAATGGGCTGAGTGAGGAGAAGGCTCAACTCCTGGCTTTCCTTCCTGAGCTGGTGGCAGAACAGTTGACATGGATGGATGCAGTGAGCAGTTGGACTTAGTTGGGTGGAGCTGGGGGGATCTTCCTCACAGGATCTGCCGTCCCAGCCTTAGCATCCCCTGATTCAGAATCTTATGATCTGGGTCCAAAGCCTGGCTCCACTCCCAGCACTGTAACCTGGGCAAGCTTAATAATCCCCAAGCCCACACTTGCTCCTTCTGGAGAGTAGATATAGGACACTAACCATACTTGCACACACACTGACTGTGAAGATTACATGAGAGCAAAGAAATACTAAGCCTGAGGAGGCTTGGCCCTTGGGTGGTTGAAAGAAGCTCACTGAGGTTAACTGGCTCTATGGGGAGCCACTCTGTGCTGGGGATCTCCACAGCATCAACACTAATAAGATCTTGATGTGCACTGGATCCTTTGGCAGGCACCAAAGCCTCTGCTCCCTCCAAGGATCGTGCACTTGACTTCAAGCTGACCTAGGAGGCATTATCAGGAGGGGCTTTGTTGCCACCTGGGCTGTGGAAGTATGAGGCACCTCTGGTGCTGGAGTCTGTGAGATGGACTTGAAAGTGCAGCTCTCTCTTCCCAGCTAGCCTTGGGCCCTGGGTTACTCAACTGTTAGGTCCCCTCGGGACAGAGAACACACCTTGTGCTCAGCTCGCTGAGCTCCAGCTGAGACCTCCTGAACCTGGCCTTGGTCCAGAGGTCCTGTGGGATCTGTGCTGCATGGGTGCAGAACTGGCTGACATCTCTTTCTCCCCAGGAGCTGTTCAAGAAGGTGGTGCCTTATCAATGCCTTATCAATCAGGCTCCATCTGGTCCCAGTGCAACAAAAAGTGCAAGGAGCACGTGGCCCCCACCTTCCATGCAATCATCACGCAGTTCAACCATGTGGCCAACTGCGTTATCTCCACCTGCCTCGGGGACCAGAGCATGAAGGCTCCGGACAGAGCTAGGGTGGTGGAATACTAGGTCGAGGTGGCCAGGGTATGCTCAGGGAACCCTCTCTGCATCCCAAAACCCATGTCTGTTCTTCCTGGCTCTCAGGACTACAGGTCCTCCCTGACCTGTAGCTCAGCCCTACACTATCATCACTAATGACTGAGGCTATTCCCTCAGGTTGAGTGTGGGTGTCCCTCCCTGTGTCCACGGTGTGCCCTCAGGGTCTCCCTGGGCGTCTGTCTCATCCAAGAGGGGAGAAGTCAGCTGAGGGCACTGAAGCTGGAGCAAGGGGGCACTCAGACCATACCTCACAGCTCATTCTTTCTCCCTCACCAGGAATGTCAAAGCCTCAACAATTTCTCCTCATTCTACGCCATCCTCTCTGCTCTCAAAAGCCACTCAATTCACCATCTCAAGAAGACATAGGAGGAAGTTTCCAGATCGGCAGACCTCTCTCCAGGGACAGAAGGTTGGACCAGGGACCCCACAGGCCTGCGCATATCCTGTCAAGTAACCTGGGAGGCAGTGGCTCTTGGGCAGGGGCCAGGTGGAGTGGAGCTCTAGGTCTCCACATGACCTGAGGTCAGCTGTTCTGCCTCAGCACTGGTTCTCCCTTCTGTCAGTTACAGAGTTGAGCCAAATGGGAGAATATGAAGTGTTTGCTTCTCAGCAGCACACTCTGTCCAATTGAAATCTATGTGTGTCAAAACCAGCTGAGCATGTAATGGGAATGGGGGTCCCTGTTGTGCCCACCTGAGAGCTCAGCTCACAAATAACACAATGTCTGGCAGCACTCAGAGCTACCCAGGTTTAGCACCATGCACCCAGGCAGTCTGGGTCCCAGGAGTCTAAAATAAAGTGGATTGGGCTTACACCCTCCCACCCACTCGCTCCTCCTTCCTTCTTGCCCTCCCCCAGGAACAGCTTCTGACTCTTTCACAGACTGTATGAAATTTTCTTAAATGAGAACAGCTACTCAGAGAGCAGTGAGCTGATCATCAAGGTAAAGAGGGGGCTGGGGGTCAGGGCTCAGGAAGTGGGGTTGTTAGTTTTTCACTGAAAACTTCTTTAAAATCATCCAGTCTGGCCTATTCTGGAAGAAGATGAAGTGGGATATGTTTGTTTTCTGGGCAGGTGGGGGGCAGTCGTAGGGCAGTAGGCTATGGTCCTTGGATGTAGTAGAGGTGGCTGGGATGTTCCAGGAGGACATGATGAAATGGCAGGATGAGAAGTCTCCACCCACACAGCAGGGTCTCATAACTGTACCTCGTTATGAATGACATGTGTGCCAGAGAGCTATGAGAAATATATGGGAGACAAGAAACCATCGTGGTTCTTCCTGACCATAACTAGAAGCTTCCAAATAAAAGAGGAAGAAAACTTCAATGCTCAGTATTCCTGGCAGCCCCCGCCATACCTGGACAATCAGACCTGACACCATGGAGACAAATTCCTGAGTGGATGCTGGGACTTGTCTGTAGACAGAATATCCTGAGTGGACCCCAGGGGAGGGGATGCCTTTGGTATAGCTTTGGACAGGTTTTGGGGTCTCCAATCCTGTTGGATAGGGCAGTCAGGAACTGCTCAAGTAGGCCTCCAGAGACACCCCATCTTCAAGCTCCATGTCTGGGATGACACAAGGCCCCACCCCACAATCTGAGGGCTGGAGAACCAGACACCAGTTAGTGGTGGTGGGCGGTAGGGTGACAACAACTTAGACAAGGCCTCCATGTGGAGGGAACAGCCTTTCTTCCAATGCACTGAGTGAATCAGTCCAAGTCGACACTGTCTTGGGCCTCTGTGCCCTCCAATGGAACAGAGGCCTAGCCACCCAGTGGTGTCACCCTCATGGTAAGGTGGTGAGGTTCAAGGGGGAAAAGGAAAGTGGCTGAGTTTTCCTGTGACTTTGAGGTAGGTAGCGTGATGGCCAGAGAATCCTCACTAGCATGCAACACTGAGGCTTCTGGATTCCTGATGAAGGTGGTCAGATCTCTGTCCTCAGATCACAGATGAACAAACAAGCTCAGGGAGGCCAGGTCACTTGCACAAGATCATGCAGGGAATATCTGGCATGTGATAGCAGATTTCCACCTGCCCAATTGGTCCAGGTGTCCAAGACCCCAGGGAAAATAGATGAGGAGTGGAGGGCTTCACTGACTTTGTCTTCAACCTTGCCAGGAGGGGATTTCCAAGTTTGCCACCCTGGAGAGGAACCCCAAAAGAGCCCAGAAGCAGCAGCAGCAGGAAAGCGTGAGTGTGCCTGAGGCCAGGAGGGTCGGGATGGGGTCACCGACAAGTCAGGATGGGGACCATCCTCAAGCCCATCCTTCCTAGGCCACTGAGCCTGGAAACCCTCCCTTCAATTTCCCCTCCCCTGGAACATTTAGGGCAGTTAGCTGTGGAAATTCACGGGGAAATAGATGCAGCCAGTCAGAGCAAGTGCCTGGAAGAGCTGAATCAGGGTGGATTGGGTGGCAGAGGGTGATAAACTTGGGGATTTTAGAAAAGGCAGTGCTGGGAGGTAACTGCAAGGGAGTTTGGGGTCCTTGGAAGCTGGGAAGGTATCGTAGGGGTGACAGCTAAGGGTCTGAGACTGTCCCAGGTGAAAGCTTTTGGTCCTAGGGGTCTGAGACTGAGGAGTTTTGAGCGAGGGGTCTTGGGGGCACCTGAGAGCCTGTGCTCATCCCCACTCCACCCAATGCCACAGGGTGTCATCCAGGGCATTGTTCCATGCTTGGAGACATTCCTCACTCAGTTTTTGATGGTGGACTATGCCATGCAGGAGGATCTGGATGTGAGTGAGCCTGGGGTCCGGGGTAGGGTGGGAAAGGGACCCTGACACTTGGGAGGAGAGGCCCCCTTGCTGGGCACTGGGCTTTCACCAGTGGGGACACCACATCTCCTGAGAGCCTTACAACTGCCATGGGAGCTAGGGTGCCATGGCCACCTTGCAGATGAATTAAAGGAGGCTGGTCCAAGAGGCCATCTCTCCATTGTCTTCATAGGCTGGGAGTGGAAGGTTTCTCTGTCTCCACTCCACTGTCCTGGCACCCAAAAGTCTGCCTGGGTCCATCCCTGGTCTGGGCTGCTCTGTGCATGTTGAACTCTGTAGTCATTCAGCATGACAGGGCTTCAGGGGCGATAGGCATGGCAATGGATGGGGGCCTCTTTATGATGGATGTGAACTCTCTTCCTTCCAGGGAAAAATGGTCAATTTTGACAAAAGGAGGAAGGTGAGAAGCTGTGGCCATCATTGTGGGGGGGTTTCAGGGGTAGATGGAAAACAGGGACTCTTCTGGGCAGGACACCCCGAGCTACATTCAAATTCCTCTTAGATTGTTGGGGAGAGTTTGAGGAGAAAAGACAGGGCTGACCCCACCTTCTGGAGGGTGAGGGTTCATATGTGGGGTGGGGTTATACATGGGATGAAGTATGTCTTCCTGGATGATGAGCTATGTGAACTGAGCCCTGGGGGCAGCTAGGGCCTGGAAGGGAGTGGAAGAGTTGGGTACCCACAGGAGCAAAACCAGCCACTGGCCCCCCATCCAACCCAGCCAAGTGCACCCAGGCCTCAGAAGTACCTCTTCTTTCCCTTTGGCTCCAGGAATATCAGATGGTTGCTGAGCTCCAGCAGCTCCAAGCAGGCTGCTGTTATGACTCCCTTGTGTCCAATGAGCAATTTGGGGCCTGGTTTGGGGCCTTGGAGCAGCTCAGCAAGGTTGACAGGTGAGGCTACGACTGGATCTGGCAACTGTAGGGGCAGGATCACCTTGCTGGCTCCTGGGTCAGCATAGGACCTGCTGTCTGAAGATTCTGGAACACCCAAATGCCATCTCCTGTGCGGACACTGGAAGGGAGACCTGAGGTGTGGCTCCCAGGAGCCTCACAGCCACCACTCTGTCCACTCTGTAGCTACCACCTGTCTTGTGAGCTGGAGCCCCCATTCCAGTTGGCTGTAAGAGCTTCATGGACAAACACCACTCAGAAGGCATCAAGTCTTGGAGTGATGAGTGAGTTCCCCATCCAGGGTGGGCAAGTGTGGGCTGGCTCAGGACTCAAGGAAATTTCAGGATAAGCATGGGCTTGGGGAGACTGACAGTTTAGCGCTCCACACCTGACCAAGCCTTTGACTGGGGAGAGTCACCTAATCTCTGGGCCTGTTTCCTCTTCTGTGAAATAGGGTGATGTATGATCTCTAAGACAGTCAAAGCCCACTGGCTCCTTTAGGTGGGAAAAGCATTAAACAGGTGCAGTAGCAGGAGGGCAGAAGTTTGGTTGCAACCCTGGGGAGGCCCCCAAGGTAAGCCAACCCATCCTTCCAGCTGCCAGGTTCCAGATCCAGATTCCAGTGGTAGCAACAACCCCACTTCAGTGTGCAGCTCCAGTGTGGCCCTGACTTCAGCAGCGGAATGCAGCTGACTCACCTCACATACATGTGGCTGGCTCCTCAAACTCTAATGTGAAAATCCACCTGGGCCATGTCCCAGAGTCCGAAGATGGCAAGGAAATGAAGGTGACTGCTCACCTCTTCTCATGTCGGCCCTCGCCCTCATCCTCCCTATCCTGTGCCGGCTTGGCCTTCTCCAAGTACACAAAGGGGTCAAAGATTGTTGACACCTACAGTACTTCTAGAGCCTCCTGGAGCTTCCCAAGTAACCCTGGGGTGCCCAAGCCTCCAGGCCTTCTGCTGATCTAACAGTCACCCTGTTGAGGCAGTCGACCTCTGCATCATCACAGAAATCTTCCATACTCACGTCAGCATCTGGAAGAACATCCTCTTCCTCATCGTCCATCAAACCCAAGGTCACAAGGACCAGCCACAAATGCTATGACACAAGGCTGCACTATAAATGTCACGTGGATGACTCTTGAATCATCCATGTCAGCCTGCTTGAGGATAATAACGAGTACAAGAACATCCTGGTTAGCCGGGTGTGTGGCCATCCCCTTGGGTCCCTCAGTGGTTCAGGCAATAGACACATAAGGTATGATATGTTCCCTCCCTGCCATCCTTGAGCAAACTTCCTAGTGGGTGGGGAAGGACAGACAGCCCCCTCCAGAGGGAGGAGAGCATGAGTTCGATGGTGATCAGGGCTAAGGCGGACATAGGGGCTGAGACTGGCACACAGAGCTGGGAAGGGCTCTCTGAGGCAGCATAATAGAGAAGGAGGAGGGAACAGCCTTACAGACCCAGGGGGACATGTTCTTGGCTGGCCAGAAGGAGAGACTGCAGGCCAGGGTAAAGGAACAAGGGTCAAGGAGAAGAGCTGAGGTCAGAGAGGTGTTGGGACCTGGGTACATCAGGCCTTGTGAGCTCATGGACAGAGCTTGACTTTCTCACAGGGGAAGATGGGACTCACAGGAGGGTCAGAGCAGAACAGTGACAGCAGGTGACCTTTGGTTTCAAAGTGGAGGTTGGGCCAGTGTATGGAGACACCAGTCAGTGAGGGGCTGCTGAGATGACCTAGGAGTGAGCACAGTGTCTGACCCACAATGGTGGCCTTCAAAATGTGAGCAGGAGCCAGATCCTGGATGGGACATGCAGATGGAGCCACCCCAGCTCCCACTGCACATGGGCTGGCTGAGCTGACATGTTACACACATGACCTGGGCTGCACTTCTCTTGTAGCCAGGAGCAGGTGTGGATTTACCAAGCTGTCACTTTTTTGACACTTGACCTGAGCCCTGTATGTAGCTGGGCCCTCATGGTCAAGGCAACTGCAGTCTGGACCTTGCTCACCACAGCTGCATCCTGGAGCCCAGGGCAGTCCTGGTGTGCCATAGATTGTCATCCAGCTCCTCCTCCTCTCTGACAACTGGGCTTGGACTTGATGTCCTTTGCTCTGCCCTAGGGTTTCACTGTACCTGGAGGTGTACTGGAGGGGCAGGGTCAGGGCAAGGGCACTCCCTGAGGACAAGCCATCTCCTGTGATTGGGAGGCAGAAGGTGACAGAGAGGCCCAGATTTCACTTCTCAGTCCCCACCCTCTGCTTCATGGTCACCCTTTGTACCCAGGGCCCTGGGAACCCATAGCAGTTGTGCAGGCCGAGGACCCAAGGGACAGAGTTCAGCCTATAGGGCAGGGGTTTGGGCCCACACTGGGAAACAACTTCAAGAGCGAGGTAGATGTTCTTGTAGGAAATGGTTGTAGGAAAGATTGGAAAGTCCCCTCATTCCATGGAGAAGTCCCCAGGAGAGAAAGGGAAGACAATGAGGCCCCTGTAGACCCAGCCTTGACCATAAGTGGCTCCATAGGGTCTCTGGTAGCTATATTCTAGGGGGGCTGGCTCCAGGACCCAAGCCCTGAGGGCATGTATCTTGATCCACTGCAGGTGACCGACCAAGAAAGGGCTCCAGCTGTGATCCACAAGGCACTGGAAGAAGACAGCCAGGATGGGGACAAGTCAGAGGACTACATGCTGGTGTAAATCACTTCAGAGGATCAAAGTAAATCAGGGGGGCGAACTGGAGAGGGGTGATGGTGGAGGGGGTAGGCTGAGAATCATGTCCCCAGCCTGAGGGTCTGAGGCCTCCTGGCCCCAGTGTACCTGACAGCAGGATGGATAGGCAACCTGTCCACAAACCATGCTGCTCAGGGCAGCCATCATTGCCCACAGCATCTTCTCCTGACCTGCTCCTTCTCCCTTGTGTACCCTTCCCTGAACATGACCCAGTCATTGGGAAAACAAGTTCAAAGCTAACAACATTGAAGTACCCAGAGAAAGGGCTTTTCACCTCCGACCATGAGCAAGATGGCCAAGCAGAGGGGCTCAACTTGAAATGTGCCCTCTGGAAAGGAGGGGATGACTGCACCTCCAAAACACAACTGGTGGACACAAACACCAAATATGCTATAGGCCATGCCTTTATGATGGTGAAAACTAAACAAAATCTTCTTGATCCACTTAAAAGGCTGACTCAGTATTCCAGAAAGTGGGACAGGGAAAGAATTCAGAAGAACAACACAGACCCAGAGTC
This sequence comes from Cabassous unicinctus, assembly GCA_029593785.1. Classification (NCBI taxonomy): domain Eukaryota; kingdom Metazoa; phylum Chordata; class Mammalia; order Cingulata; family Chlamyphoridae; genus Cabassous; species Cabassous unicinctus. The sequence continues at coordinate 21,598 of JAQZBX010003230.1, forward strand.
AGGCGTCTTGGCTCTGAGGCTTTAGATCAGTTTCTTAAGCACCTGGGCCTTTTTTCACTCCCTGGAGGGGTGAGAAAATTAACCAATGTATGTGCACAATAAAATTCAGTGAGCTGATTCCCCTCTCCCAGCCATTAGCCCAGGCAAATTAAAATGACTCCCACCATTCCTAGAAGTTGGTTCTAAATCCTCTCTTGTCTTTCAAATGGGAAATGGGAGCTGTGAAGTGTGAAATAGGGTAGAAGGACCGGTCCTACAGAACAAGAAGACTGAGGACTGGAGAGGTTAAGAAAGGAGATGAGTAGTCACACCACTGAGACAGAGCAGAAATTCCAGCCCAGTGTTTCTTTCTAGCTGGCTCTAGGCCAGGAGGCCAGGAGGAAAATAGGATCAAAGTGTAAATACTTGTTGGTTGTTAGGTACTGCCTGGTCATGGGGACCTTCAGGAACTGTGCTCAGGAGGCCTGGGCCAGGGCTGCTATTCACTGGGCCCCAGTAGACTTGTCCTGGTTAGTGCTAGTTCCGGTGCATGCACTGGGTACTAAAAATCCAATTTCAGCTCTGAGATCCTGAGCAGAGAAGGTGACAGTGGGTGGGGTCGGGGAGTAGATGACTTCTTAGCAACTCCATTCTGAGGTTGGCAGTTCTTAGTCATTGTCACTTTTCAAACAAATGTCCTTGATTTTTAGCTGTGCCTCTGCAGAGTCTTTCTTTCAGGCATGCATCATTCAGAGGGCTCCTTTTTGGTCCTGGAGTTGGATTGCGGGATTCAGGACCCTGGCTGAGACCTGCTTTCATGGGGGCACAAAGGATTGGGGTATCCTGTGGTCACTTGAAACACAGCTGACCACCTCTCTGTCCCACTCCCCAGTGCTGCAGATCCCAGACAGCGTGAATGTGTACTATGCTATGCATTCTTCACCCAAGTATTATTTTCTGCTTATGAAGTGGAACACACCCATGGGTGACAAGGTCAAGAACAGAGCTATCTCAGTCCTTCTGGGGAAAAAGCAGAAGGGACCCAAGTTCTTAAAGGGGAAATTCTCACTGGCCCCTCATGCCCACCAGCCTCATGGTCCCCCTTCCCAGGTCTGCCTCGCCAAGTAGTTTGGCTGAGCCCAAGCTCAGTGGGCCAGGCCAGGCCAGGCAGGCACTTCCCTCCCCACCAACCAGTCTGGGCCACACCCAGACTCCACTTAAACTCCCAAACCTCTCTTTCTTCCCTGAATGACTCTGCTCTTTGAAAGGCTGTCCTGGGCTCCTGTTACCAGTCACTCATTTAAAAGACCACTGAGGTTCTAACCTGGACCCTATGGATAACATCCATGACATTCCAGGGTTTCCAGCACAACCTCCCCCCATGGTAGCCTTTTTCAGGAGTAAGGGAGTTTCTGCTCACTCCCATCCCTGTCTTCCTACTCCTCAGAATTGGATGGAAAGGCCCTCTTCACCAAGCTCATTCTTCACCAAGTGAGTGAGGAGGGGCCCAGCTGGGTTCCAGTTTTCTCAAATCTCATGTCACTGCAAGGGCCACACCCCACTGTCTCTGGGTATTTATGAGACTAAGCAAAACATGGTTAGTCAGAAAGAGGATTTGGGTGAGATTGGAAAACATTTGAATTTATGAATAGCCAGTAAAAAATTATATATATATAGAGAGAGGAGGGGCAATATTTATCTATTGCAAATAGTAAATGTTAGATGTGAATATTTTATTATTAAAGTCTTGTTTCAACTACATCCTCAGAGTTGATGTTTGGTTCTTTCATTTATTGTGTTAATTGAAATGAGTTGAAGCCTCTCACATTGCTCATTCAAATAAGAAATCATGCAGAGTCATCAGTTTATTTTAGAAGGGAGAAGTGAAAAAAGCCATCCACCCTTTCCTGGCTTGCTGAAGCAAATGCACAAATCCCATTTCACAGAGCAAATGTGCATTTCAGTATCAATACACCTAGAAGGAGCAGAGACCACCCATGGGGGCTAATGGGATTTAAGTGTTGAAGGTACTTTCATTCACAAAGACCATTTCCTAATCCCAGACAGGGCAGTGGCTGCCTTTCTACCAATTTGGAGGAAGGACATTTTCTGCTTCTTGGCTGAGGTTTTGTTTAAGCACCAAATAGGAACTTGTAGTTTTCAACGGCAAACTCTAGATTTATATCAGCACTAGTCATAGGTAAAATGAGAACACAACTTCCAATGTGGAACGGAAAAGGACAGAGGAAGATTATTAGCACATTGTCCATGGGGAGCAGAACTTTGCATCCTCAGTCCCTCTCTAGGCCACATGGTCAAATCTTTACCTTAGATTTCATGTTTTGGAATCCTTATTCCTGACACTGAATTCCTTTTCCTTATGAGGGCACTGGGGGTGATTGAGATGCAGCTTTTCAGGCTGCAGCTGGGCCTGGTTTCATAAACACTACTGCTCCCTATGAACTAGTGTTTCCCACTGTCCTGCCATTCCTTATGCAATTTCTTAACAGAAAATCCCTGCCAGGCCTCAGCTTCTGTGTCAGATAACTGCTGGCCTCTCATCCCTGGCTGGGGCCTGAGGCATCACCCATGGGCTCTGAATACCAAGAGAAGAATACTTATTCCTTGTAAGCAGAGACCCCAAACAGTCTTTTCTGTGGGTCAAGGTGAAATCTTGGCCTATGTGGTTTGAGGTCCACCATCTTGGGGATCTCCAGTATATACTCTCAATTGTGTTGCTACTGATTGTCCTCAAGAGGAGTTTGGCTCTGAGCCCTTAGAGCTTGCAGCATCCTGGCATGAGTGCATCCATTGTCCAAAACTTATGCTTTGTTTATGTCATTGGGGCATTGGCAATTCCTGTGGGGAGGGGTTGAAAGATAGGACCTAATGGGGGAAGGGAATGCCACTGGGACTGAGGACCACAGTTTTGCAGACATACTTCACATAAATTAAATTACTGAATGTTTTCCTGTCTGGGTGATGACAGGGCCTGTCCTGAGTTACCCCTTTGTCCTCCCCTTGCTTCCCCATGCTCAGGAGCTAAAAGTGTAACCCCTGGTAGAACACAGAGCCCCAGGACCCTGCACCAGCCTCTCACCTGACTTAGCTGTAGCCTGCAGGGCCACTTCAGTCTGCTTTATCAGGGAAGTAAAACACTGTATCTTACCTTTTAATTAAGAAATATGTCTGAACTAATCCATTTCCTCTGTAAATAACACAGTTCTAGCCGTCTTTATTGAGCAGGCCTATAAGTAAGGAAAATCTGGTAGCAATATCCACCACTGATGCCCAGATTGTGGCCTCTAAATACTGTTTTCTGTGAAAAAAGAAGAGGGCATCTAGGAGATATGTGTGAGTCCAGGTCTTGGCCAGGAAATGTGTGAGAGAAACCTGACAATCATGGTGTACTGGAGGGCATGGAAGGCACCAAAGCCCTCGGGTGGAGTCAAACCATGACATGAGCCAACCGGAAGGCCTTCTGGCCAAATCTGGGACAAGTTTGGAATCATAATAGCCAAAAAATACACACAACTCAAATGCCCATCAAATGATGAAGGGACAAAGAAAATAAGGGGAAATGTTAGGTCACGTAGATTACTAGAATTTAATTTAAGCATTAGATACAGGATTGAGCAACACAGTGAACCTTATTGTAGATGATGGACTACAGTTCATAGCACAAGTATAAGAATGTTGTCTCATATATATAACAAATGTACAGCACTTAAAAAGGTGCTAATATTAGGGTGGTATATATGGGAAAGTATACCTAATGTAAACTGTGGGCTATAGTCAATAGTACTATTTTAATAATCTTTCATCAACTGTAACAAATTTGACTCTTAATTTTTTTATTTTTAAAGAATCATTAAATTACATGAATGCTACATTAAAAATATAGGGGGTTCTCATATCCTCAGCCCCACCCCCTCCCACAGTTTCCCATATTAACAACATCTTTCATTAGTGTGATACATTTGTTACAATTGATGAGCACATATTGAAGCATTGCTACTAACCATGAACTATAGTTTGCATTATAGTTTACACTCTGCCCCACACAATTTTATAGGTTATGACAAAAGGCATAATGGACTCTATCTATCATTACAATATCATGCAGGATGATTCCAATGTTCCAAAAATGCTCCAATGTTACACCTGTTCTTCCTTCTCCCTCCCCTCAGAACCTTTGTGGCCACTGCCTTTATATCAGTGATAAAAGTTCTTCCATTGCTGGAATAGTAATAAGTCAATAATAGAATAATAATAAGTTTACTTTAAGCCATTTTTCCACCCTCAATCTTGTGGATTTGGGGATGGTGGTGCCCATTACATTGCTAATTGAGAGGGCGCTTAGGTCCCATGGGGCAGATGGATGGAATTACCTTGCTTACAGTTGTAGATACTCTCTGTTCTTTTTGATAAGTGTTGTCCATCATCATTTCCTAAAATGAATTGGGGCATTGGAATCATTCCCAGTGTAAAAACTAAACAAATTGTGGTATATTGCTTTGGAAATCTTTAGAAAACTAAAATAAGTGAATTGTAAACATGTTCCATAGCAATGAAAGGTGCCGGTGTAAATGGAAATCCTCTATTTTATGCATGATTCTTCTGTATATCCACAAGTTCCCTAATGAAAGAATTTAAAAAAAACAAAAAACTTTAAGGATTTTAAGTTGAATTTCTGGTTGTGGACAAACAAGATGGAATTAAACAGTCCAGTTTAAGTACTATATGAAATTTGTATTGTCTTTGTTAAGTAATTACTTTTTAGCCTCATTAAATATCTTTGATATAATTGATCATCACTAACCTCTTATTGAAATCAGTTCTATATGAGTTTAATAATTTTTAAAAAAATTTCTTTCATGCAATGTTGTTAACCCTGCTCTATGTCGGAATTTCCTATATCTGACCACATGAGGCCTATGATTTCATCAAGAATCAACAGAATTCTTAAGACTTATATTTAATATATAATCTTATAAGTATGAATTAGAAAACTGGCTTGATTTCTTACTCATGAAACTCTGACTTTCATTCTGATATAGGTAAGCTTTTCGTCTGGCTCACTATGTGTATGTGTGTGTGTGTGTGTGTAAATATTTCAAGTCTACCAGAAAATGCCAAAATGGCAAATATTAAATAGAAGACTGAAGACTCAACTAGTGAAAAAGTCCTTAAGTCTTTACATCTTAGTAGGTAAAAGAAAATTCAACCATATGTAACTGCTTCTAAAGTATTAAGAAAATTTAAACAATACTAAAATTATTTGTATTAATTAATTGTTATGTAAATTCCAACTGTGTTACATTTTGATTTTCATTTAATACTAATGCCCTCTGTATTAATTTATGTACACAAAATTTTGAGTATTTTCCACATATATGGCAAAAAAGTGCTTTTAAATAAAAATTATGAATAGAAATAACATAAAGAATTGAACAGTGACAATAAATAACTCACTCTTGTGTATTACATATTCTTAACCTGAAGATAATCAAAGTTACCCTTGATAGCGTCTCAAAATCAAGGCCTTTAAGCTGGTTTATCCAATTTTCCTATGCAGAGAACATTTAAAATTTTCTGCTCCTGAAAAATACACTATTGTTATTTTGTGGAACTGTGTTTAGACCAGACTGGTGCTCCAGATGACCTGATTTGGGTGCAAGCATTTGCTTTGACTCATCTTGGAAATTTCTCAGGACTGGGGTGACCACCAAAGCTGTTTGATAAAAAGCATTTAATTTCACATATAGCTAATTAATACACTAGCATTAGAGACAACAGACTGACAAACATCAGATTGATATGATGGTAAATTTTACATATCAACTTGACTGTGTTATAGTGCCCAGTTTTTCTGTCATAAAATGGCATAGATGTTGTTGTGAAAATGTTTTATAAATGGGTTGAAATCTACAATGTGCTGACTCAAAATAAAGCAGATTACTCTGGATAATGCAGGTGTACCTTATCCAATTTATTGGATACATTAAATGCATAAAACTGAGGGTTCCAGAAGGATGAAATTCTGTCTCAAGACTATACTTGTCACTCTGTCCTGAGTTTGCAAACTAAGGAATTCATACTCAAGACATCACTATCCCTATTAGAGGGATTTCCATCCTCCTGCCTACTCTTCAGATTCATACTTGCCATCCCCCACAATCTCATGAGTCAATTCCTTACAACAAATCATAGATATAATAAATCATATATATGTCTGTGTATATATATAAACACACACACAAACACCTACATACCTATATACACACATTCACACACATACATGTATGTGGCTGCTTCTATCTCTCTGGAGAACTCTGACTAGTACAGCTTTTGATTTCAGCAGAAAAATTTAAACTGTAGGGTGATTTTCTTAAGTTGGTCCTGGGAGTTTTAGAATTGGTTCTTAACCTATTCAAATTAAAACAACTCTATTTCCAGTGGTAAAGAAGATACTGGCAGTCCACGATGTGATGTGTCAATAGAGCTATGCAAAATATCACTACTGGATACTCCTAATAAAAGACTTAAGAGAGGAAGGATTCTGTTGATGAGATATTTCATTTGTGTGAAATTAACAAGTACAGGGAGATTGGCTTGTGCTTCTAATATGCTAGAGAATGTGGAGGAACAAAAGGATGAATTCAGGACTTTACATTCCTTGTTTAAGCAATACCAGCAGGGACATATTAAAAGTCCTCAGAACAGGAACCAGCCGTGGGAATTCTCAGCCATATGCTAATGAGTTTGCTACCTGTGACTATGCAAGCCACATATTTTGTTGCCATTTTCCTCATACAAGCCATTATACATTTTGTCAGAACCTATAAAAGTACATGGTGCAAAAAGTAAACCATAGTGTAAACCACTAACCAGGATTAGTAGAAAAGATTTCATATTTGTTTTTCAATTATAACAAATGAACCAAACCATTAAAGGGTGTTACTGGCTGGGGAGGATGTGGTGGGGAGGAAGAGGGGTATGTGGGAATCCCCCATATTTTCTTTTTTTTAATTTTTTTCTTTAATTTTAAAGAAGCTTTAGATACATAAATGTTACATCAAAAATAGAGGGGATTTCCATATACCCCATCCCTTCCTTCTCCCCGTCCCAAAATTTCCCACATTATAAACATCATTCATTAGTGTGGTGCATTTGTTACAATTGATGGACACATATTGAAGAATTGCTACTAACCATGGACTATCGTTTCTATGTGACTTTTCTGTAACTTAAGCTTTTTGGAAAATAAAGTGAAAAAATTAGACACTGGGGAAGATACAGAAGAAATTATCAACATACATAAAAATAACAGATCTTATGGGGATGAAAGGCACAATGCTAAAAAAATATAATTTTTTATTTTTTATTTCTTTTATAATATTTTAATTTCATTATTTTTATTTTTGTGGACTTTGTTTTGGGGAAGCTTTGGATTGCAGAATGGTTACACTTGTGGCAGGGGAGGCCCACCACTGTGGGGTATCAGTGGTGAGGGGATGTGTGGGGAGCGGACACCTTGGGCATGCTTCTATGGAATATGAATGTGTTTATATGGTCATGGGCTGTTGTCTTGGTGGGTGGAGACTCACACACAAAAAAACTAATGGAATATTGAATTCCCATCCTGGGGAGTAGAGCTACATTCTCTATTAGAGTGACATGAATATTTAGAGTACATTGTCAATGCCTAGCAAAGGCATCGTCCCATTCAACAGGCCATTGATATTGATGCTTGTACTTATGAAACTTGTTCTTGTGTAATTGGAACTTAGCCTAGTGATACATATTGACCAAAAGTTCCTCCTGAAACGCTCCTTGGTGCTCAAATGTGACCTCTCTCAAAGCCAAACTCAGTATATAAATTCACTATCTTCCACCAGACATGGGACATGTCCCAGGGATAAGACTCCCTACCACCAAAGAATTATTACCCAGCACCAATTAGCTTTGAAGTTGGAAAAAGACCCAGAACAAAAGGGGAAAATAATAAATACAAATGAGTTTTTATGGTTAAGAGATTTCAAAGTGAGTCAGGAGTTCATTCCAGTGGTTTATGCTTATGCACATTTCAGGAGGATTTCACTGATTGCCACAGTAAACAGTGCCTCAAGCAGGGGTGCTCCTCAAGGCTCTAGAGACATCTAGACACTATAGGCAGAGCAGACAACCCAGGAAATCAGCACACCACTGGTGGCCCTTACCTTGGAATATATGATAACCTATCTTCTCAATATAACAGAATTAGATGCATTTATAGTTTTCTTGTACATGGTTCTTCAGCTCCTTTTATTTGAACCTAACCTTAGCATTACATGCATTAAATATATGTCCCAAAAACTTATATCTTCCAGCTATTCATATGCTGGTCGAGCCCTGAATATCAGCAGAGTTGCAGCCAACACCTACTCTTGAGTTCATTGGCCTCACCCAGGACAACTAACAAAAGAAGATTATGGACAAAGCCCATCTCAAAAGACAGAGAACATATAAATCAGCAAGCAAGACAATTCCATCCATCTGTCCCATGGGATCTAAGTCCTCTCTCAATGGGAAGTAGAGTGGGCATCACCATCCCAAAGTCCTCAACATCGAGGAATGAACATACATAAGGAGGGAATGCAAGTATGGACCAAAGTAGACTTATTATTATAACAGTAATGGAAGAACTTGTAACACTGTTATAAAGAGAGTGGTCACCAGAGGTTTTAAGGGGTGGTAGAGAGAAGAAAAGGTGTAACATGGGGCATTTTGGGGACCTTGGAATTATTCTGCATGATATTGCAATGAGATACAAGCAAAAAATGTATAATTCTACTTTGCATTGCATAAAATTGTGAGGTGCAAAGTGTAAACCATAATGTAAAGTTTTGACCATCATTAGTAGCAATGTTTCAATGTTTTCATCAATTGTAACAAATGTACTACACTAATGAAAGAATTTAAAATGGAGGGGAAAAGAGTGGGATATATGGGAATCCCTTATATTTTTAATGTAACATTTATGTAATCTAAAGCTCTTTTAAAAATAAGGGAAAATGTGGGAATGAAAAGTTATTAGTATGCAATTAGAAATGGATATTTGTTAAATTCTTCTTTCAGTGTAATTTGATATTAAATGCTTGCTCTTAGTTTTGTGTTTCAAAAATTCTTCCCATCTTCTGACAATTTACCCTGAAATATATTTTGTTTTAAAAATATCAAGTTTGTTCTAAGAAATTTACAACATGCTTCTTTCTAGTCACATATTTTGCTTAAACATATTCTTAACCACTTTTGTATTATTTACTCAAAGCAGTTTCCAAATAACCTAAACAACAAGTAAAATATTATCTGCATGTTACATAGAGGTAAATCATAACAAAAATTCCAAAAGTATACTGTTGTTATATAATAAAAAATGACAGAAATTTGAAAAACAACTTTTTTGTAGATACAGATATCAACAATCAATTTAGGTAGACAACATTTCTTGTTTAAGTTTTAGTAGACTAAAACTGATATATGTAGGAGCTTTATTGTAAAATTGATTCATTAAAATTTATAGATAACTAGTCATCATGTTTGCTGTACTTAATATGAACTATTTACTCTACAAATAATAAAACATAATTCTAGATGTAAACAAATATTCTGAGTATGTATAAGTGTAAATTGAATAAAATACATTCTTAGAAAAGATTGATGAACCTAATTAAACAATTTTAATTGTATACCATTCAAATAGATACTTCTAATATAGAGAGATATAGAATATTTAACAATATAAACAGAAATATAATTATATATCAAATACTAGCCAAATAAATCTAATAAGTCAATTAGTTTTCCTGACAAAATAAACCTTAGTAATAAAATATCAATTTCACTAAGATAGATAATATTTTATAAAAACTTATTTTACTGGTTGATAAAAAAATCTAAACTTCTTATTCCACCACAAGCAGATTTATGCCCAGAGAGACTTCTTGACCCCCATACCTGAGCTCAATGGACCTCTGATATCCAGAAGAGTAAAACAATAAATTTGGGTTGTTTTAAATCACCACGTGTGTGATGATTTGTTACAGTAGCAATAGGAAATGAATACAACATGGGACCTTAATGCCATCTGATTTGGCCATGACTAAGGCCTTTTTCCAGGCATCTATCCCAGTGATAAGAAATATTTTCAGCTGTGTGAGCTGGCATGTGGGTCTCAGACTCTGATAAATACACCAATATCAGGACATTCAGTTCCCATCTAAGTGTTTCCCTCCACAGTATAGGATCCACAGAGTGCATTCAATTACCATGCAATGTGAATTCACTTTTCTGTTTGCTTGATTAGGGCAGTTAGTAAGTTTTGTAGGGTAAATATTCCCTTTTTTTTTTTGCTATAATCAACCCTCTTTAAAGGGCATATTTGGATCTGCTTCTCATTTTCAATGTGAGTATAAGGAGGTAGTCCTGGTAAGGCATAATAGTTGGCTTTCCTTTGCAAGATACTTCTTCAGGGATTTCCAGGAAGGATAGAAGAGCCTCATCACTCAGGCCCAGAGGCAGTGCCACATCTGACAAGAGGGATTTGCTGGAGTTTGGGATTCAGGGTAATTACAGTCCTCAGGCATTTTCTCAGATTTTTCCTATCTGACACTAATGCTTCCACTGTTTCCTAGTCCATGCCCTAACATTCATTAAGAGAGTTGCTTAGGATATTAATTCAACTGGTGATTAGCATAGTTATGGCAGGTTCCACACTTTTAATTTGGGGCTTAATCTGATGATTCCTAAGTATTTTAACATCTTCAGCACTATTAGGCACAATCACTTCATTTAATAGTCCCTGGTTTCCTCATGTCCTCTATAATGACACTTAGCTCTCCAAAGCATTGTCTCCAATTCTATGCTTTAAATGTATTCAGACAATAGAAATTGATGTCAAACAGTATTAAACCAAAGCATATTTGTTCAATTAAATCATTAAATATGACTCTATAAATATATAGGACTATATGAAAATATGTAGCATACTGTGTTTGAAATAAGATAATTGAATATGGCTTTTATTTTTGAATTTATTAGAAATTCTTAAGTTTGTTTTTAAAAGTTATTTAATATACTCTAAGATCTTGATAATAATCACCATCAAGTTTGTTATGTTGTAGATTTCAGAATCAGTCAATTTTCTTCTTATGAACAGGGATATTTGCCATAATTAATATTCTGTGTAGACCTCTCTAATCCTGACTTTTTTACTTTGTATATTTGTTTTGTAAGTTCACAAATTTTACTATACACTTATTGTTCATGTGACTGATATACTTCAATAAAGCAAAAAATTGTTTTACAAAGCAACCATTAATCAAAACAAGATGGCACTTGTGTAAGGATTGACATTGAATATAAAACAGTGGAATAGAATTGAGAGTTCAGAACTAAACTCATCTGTGCATGTTCAATTGATTTTGACATGGTAAAAATTCCATTCAATGGGGAAAAATTAATCTCTTCATAAATCATGTTTGTACAAATGAATATTCTAAGGAAAAATAATCTAATTGGACTCTACCTTATACCATATAGAAAACTTAACTCAAAGAGGACCAAAAACATCAATGTAAGAGCTAAAACTCTAAAACTCTTAGAAAAAATATAAGAATTAAATGTTTTTTTAAGCATTTTTTTCATTTTCAATGGGCAGATTACGTAAAAAATATAGGGGATTCTCATATACCCTACCACTTTCCTCTCCCATGCTTGCACCCACTAACAGCATCTTTCATTAGTGTGGTACATTTGTTACAATTGATGAACACATATTAAAGCATTGCTACTAACTATGGTCTATACTTTACATTATGGTTTACACTTTGTATTGCAGAATTTAATACCTTTTGACAAAATATATAATGACTTGTATCCATCATTGCAATATCATGCAGAACTATCCAGTGTGCACAAAATGCCCCATGTTATATCTATTCTTCACTCTCCCTCCTCTCAGAACCTCTGGTGACCACTGTCTTTGTATCAATGTTACAAGTTATTTCCATTTCTAGAATAATAATAAGTCTACTTTAGTCCATAGTTGCATTCCCAACTTTTGTTTATTCATTCCTCAGTCTTGAGGATTTTAAGATTATGATGCCCACTCTGCTTCCAAATGAGAAGGGGCTTAGATCCAATGGGCAGATTGATGGAACTGCCTTGCTTGCAGTTGTAGATACTTTGTTTCCTTGGGGTGGGCATTTTCCTTCATCATCCTTTTGTTAGTCGCCCTGGGTGAGTCTGATGACCTGGAGAGTAGGTGTTGGCTGCAACTCTGGTGAGATTCAGGGCTCATCCAACATATGACCGACCAGAAGATTTATTTTTCTGTCATTATGCAATTATAGTGCTAATGATAGGTTCAAATAAATGGGGCAGAAGAGCCATATATAGGAAATTTTTAAATGGTTCTCATAGTGATTCAATGTTAAATCTTTACTATTTGGATTTGGAAGTGAATACTTAGATATTACACAATGCAAAAAAAACAAAAGTTTAAAAATTAAATAAACTGTATTTCATCAAAATAAAACATTTTTTCTTCAAAGGACACCATCAAGAAAGTACATAGAAAATATACAAGAATGGGATAATACATTTTCAAATCATATATCTGTTAAGTGTCTAGTACTTTGAATGTATAAAGAACACATTCATCCCAACAGTAAAAAGATAAACATCCCATTAAAAATGGTCAAAAGTACAGAATAAACATTAATCCATAAAGATATAAAATGCATGACAAGCACATATGAAGATGCTTAATTTCATTAGTCTTTAGAGAAATAAATATCATGAGATATTTTTCCTAACAAAATAAAAAAAAAACACAAACATAGAACTGTACATCATAAGGAGTGAACCTTAGTGTAATCTAGGGCCTATAGTTAATAGTACAATTATTATAATATTTTTCAGCAGTTATAACAAAGTTACTACACTGATACACAATATTAATAATAAAGAAGACTGTGTGCGGGAGGAGTATATGGTAACTGTGCTAGTTCTATGTGATTTTTCTAAAAGCCTAAAAGTTTTCTAATAAAACATAAAAAAATTTAGCAATTAAAAAAACCTATAAAGGCAGTTAACAAGCACATATAAGTTGCTTTAGTCATCATGGGTTTAATGAACTTGGGTCTATATATTTGTATGTAATTTAAAATAATTAGTAACTCATTTTATCTGTATTTATCTCTATGATGATTGTTCACCTTGAAATGTTAAATGTTTTTCTGTTATACTTTTATAGCAATTATTCTTAAATTTCCAGCTATCACTATTCTCCTTTTACACTTGCCAGACTTTATTGTCCACACCATGTTTGTTGATAAAATTGTATTACCTAATTAAAAAATCTGCTTTATTTCCAGACTTGGTATGGGCTCATTTACACAATGGAAGTAGTGTCCATGTTGCCTCAGAGCTCATGTTCTTCCTTGCTCTTGTGGTCAACTTTGAGCACCTCCATGATAACATTGACATGCCAGGTAGGGAGATATTCAGGGACTTTTTGAAGTTTCATCTCTACATTCAATTATTTTCACCTTCCCCTCCCAAACTGTGATGGCCCAAAGTCTTAGGTTGCTTTCCATTTTTTATCCCCCATTTTCCAGGTCAAGACATTTCATCTACTGCTTCTCAGGTAATTAAAAATTTTAATTACATTTTTCTTATAAATGTTAAAATAAAGATGATTTCCTCCAAGAATAGCTACAAGTCTTTCTTTACTTGCAAATCTTTAATGGACTTATAGAAATCTTTAACATTTATACTAATTTACTTGGCAATTTTTGTGCAGTAATGGAAGGAGATCCCAAATTAAAAAGTGCCTTAACTGAATCAGAAATCTACTAGGTTCTCATTGTCATGGTCTCAGTTCTGCTGAAGTCTCATTTCAATTTTCTAAATTATAGCAAAAACAAGTGAAATAAAATAAACTTAAACTCAGAATCCCATCACCGTTAAAACATCAATTCTTCTAAGCATCTCACATTCCTTTCTAATTCTTGTGTGTAGTAATTAACCTTTATATTTAGGAACATAGAGGAAATCAATAAAATGAAAAAAATATATTCCTATTGGTCAATGTATGCCATCTTAATATTTTAATTTTTATTTCTTTGCCCATGGAGTTGAAAATGTGTTTAAACTCTAAATTTTGTTAGTCATATATTATGTTCTGAAAGTGTATTTCTATATAACTTGAATAATTACTTAGGGCCTGATGGTTGCATATATTGTTGATCAACATGTGTGATCAAAAGTGTATGATTTATGGGAGCAGGTCTAGCTCAGTGGTTGTCTGCTTCCCATGTACAAGGTCTGAGTTCAATTCCCGGTACCTCCAAAAATAATATATATATATTAAATATATATATTAGAGAGAGAGAGAGAGAGAATGATTTCTTTTCTCCAGATAGTGAAATAATAGTGTCTTTCTTTCTTCTTTTTTGGAGGGATGCTCTTAAAAGTAGAATATGTAGTAGCATGAAAGGTACTAAGATGAAGCCTCTAAGATGCCAGGACCTGGAGTAAGATCTTTTGGATACCTGATATGTAAAAGCAAGTGACATTCTGTGGGCCAAGACACAGAAGGAAGGAGGGGCAGGCACTTCAGTTATATCTGTCTGATGATCCTGGATCCTTGATTTCTTTTCTCCTTCTGATTGGCAGGAAAACAAGGATGGCAATGGTTGTGAAGAAGTGTGCTGCACAGTCATTCATTACAGTCATTTTCAGAAATCATCTCTGGTGTCAAATGACAGTGGCTATGAAAATATCGTCTCCACCACAAAGAGAATGAAGCAATGTAGGGATGGGTCAGAAATGGAATGTGCCCTTCTCAGGACCACATGTGTTCCAAGGCCTTCTTCCAGCATGCATGCACATGATTATGAGCTTGTGTTTCCCTCCTAGAAACCCTCCTGTGGCCTCATCCTCTGTCATTCAACTAACATGATCCAGGACAAGGAACTTTGGGGGAGTCTCTCAGCAGTTCATGAATAGGCTACTTCTGGCAGGAGACAAAATTATGTCTTTTTATTTGATTTCTTTGGGCCAATATGAAACATGGCATAAAATTGGTTGTTTAGGTTAAACCATATACATTGATATAATGGCACAGATTATTCTACATCTTTTGTTTGGAAGGTTTAGGGGCATAGATAATGTGGAAAACTTTCCTAGGACAATAAACATCCACAGATATATTAATATGTTCTAGAATCTTCTATTCAACCTCGCTATCCCATTAGAGCATACCAATATTTCCACTCCTAATATTTCATTTCTGAGGTGTAATCCACTCAATCACTTAATGAACTTCTTTTTTTCTTTTTTAAAGAAGATCAGAGAAATTTATTTTTTACAATGGTAAAGGTATTTCAGTAATAGTTTAAAATAGCCCTTAAATCTACATTATTTTTAGTGCGTCACATTTCAACCATATAGAACTACCATTAAGCTATTTTTTTATTTAAAAGTAACACAAGACAATAGAAATTATAGTTGTTTGTCCTGATTTTCAAGGAAGTTAAACACAACAGATAGCATTACAAACTTTCTTTCTAGAATAAGGCAAAATGTACTGTCAAGCTGCACATTTAAAAACAAATGTGCTAAATGATTTTTTTGAGGGGAGATGGAGGCTAAAAGACTGAAAATGAAACACAATTGGAATCTTCTTTCTAATATGATAGGAAATTAAATCCTACTCATGTATTAATTCCTACTTCTCTGAACCTTAACATAAAATTTTGTAGCAGAAATTTTATGGTAGACTTGTCATAAATTTTAAAATTTAATTCTAAGAGAAGTTAGCTTTGGAAGAAAGATCAGACCTTTTGAAGGAACTTATTAAAGTTAGAGTATGACTAGCCTGTCACAAATAAAATTTTTCTCTATTTTTTCTATAGCAAATTTTTTCCACACATTAAACTATAGATACCCTAATAAAGTAATATAAGAGTCAGTTAGAAATAGGATGTAGATGACTCTGTAAAGCAAAAAATCAGAAAAAGGGCCTTAAAAGTGGCAGTGTTAACAATGGGTTAAACTAGGTGAAGGGGTTGTAGGTGTTCACTCTATTTTTCCATCTTTCCTGCACGTTTCAAATGTTTCAAATTAAAAGCATAGAGGAAAAAGGAGCTTTAGCTATCATTAGAAGACATAGGAGCAGAACATATGAAGGATCAACTTAAAATTTTCAACAGATTCCATCCTGAAACAACATTATTGCTCATCATTGACAACCACTAGTTATGTTCAACTTTTTAGAGGTAATTCAGTGGTCACATAAAAGTTCTCATCATGACTCCTAAGAGAGCTACTGCTTAGAGTAACCACAACATTTCAAGATTTAAAAAATAAAAAGTAAGTTAAGCTCCAATACTACCAAAGTGTGATTACTCAAAATTCCTTTAGTAACCATGTTTAAATGCTTAAGATAATCCACTCCATTTTACATGAGCTGAGAACTTGCATTTAACTCCTATAAGAAATATCTATTAAGATAAAACAATTTTAGTCCTTGTGAAGTGCTCTTTTGATCCAGTTTGGAAAAAACAATCTCATGAACTATGTACACATCCTCAGAGGATACACATCATGTTGAAGCATAGCAGCTTCCGCAGCATCAGGGGAGTTTCCAAACACTGCAAGGCAGTGTCTACCCTTCCAGCAGGCTGTCCTCCTGCTGGCCGGATTCCTCCAGAAGCACTTCTCTCTGGTGCAGCTTCCACATGCCCGGGGATGGGGTCTCTGGGAGCTGAGGTCTGTCCTCCCTCTCCTTGGACTGGCGCTGGCAAGCAGGTGGAGGCTCTGTGTTTAAGACTCCTGAGCTCGGCCACCAAGGGCTGCCTCCCTCTCAATAAACTCCTTACAAATACAAAACTGGTGGGTGGCCAGGCCTTTAGCTAACCTGATATTTACTTCAATTTTGCCTTGTCCACGTGCTGGAGACTCTTGTTTTTAAAGGTGTACAATATACTTTTTGGTGACATATTCGTGACATATTTTTCTATATAGGTATGATATACTGATATTTTGGTCATTGATAATTATAAATTGGAAGATGCCCATCTAAATTATTTGTGTTACACAAGTCTTGATTTTCTACCCTTGAGTAATTTTAGTAATCCTTTGTGGTGATTTCAATGTGCAGAAGAAGAATTTAATAGAAAACTTGTGTTTCTAGAAAATCCACCCTGTTAGAAATATGCCATTCTTGTAGAAACCAGCCAATTTTAGGAAATGCCAAAATTATTTACTCTAAATATTCTTTTATAGTTATTTTAATATATAATAAATGTCATATTTAAAATAAGACTTAGTAATTTTACTTTGCTTGGTAACCTGGAATTAAAGCACAAGGGACAATGGACTAAGGAATAATCTTGTCTAATAGAAAGAATATTGAAATACAAAGGCCTAATTATTAACAATTTGTTGACTATAGGCCATGGGCAGGTCACTTAATCTTTCTGAGATTCAGTTTCTCAACTAGGAAGAATGAAAAATATAAACTATCTTATGTGGTTGTGAAGAGCAATAAAAGTCACTTTTGGAAAAGTACTTTTTAGTCTGTAAACTGCTTTTATAAGGCTAATTAATTTTATTATGCATGTAAATAGCTAGTTTTTATATTCCTATTTTAATCAACTTTTCTGAGTTTTAATTACATTCAACAAAATGCAATCACTTTAAGAGTACACTTAGAGGAGTTTTGTCAAATGCATTCACATATGTAATCATCACCTTCATCAACAAATAGAAATTTTCTGTCTCCTCAGACAGTTCCATCATGCTCTTTTCAGTCTAATCCACTGGTCCTAGCAACCACTGATATGTTTTGTATAACTCTAGGTTAGATCAGTTGTTTATACCTTTCTTGGTTGAATAGTATAATGTTGTATGTTTGTAACATAATTTGTCAGTCAAATCACATACTGATGGCTGCATGCACATGGGATATTTATAGCTTTG
This sequence comes from Cabassous unicinctus, assembly GCA_029593785.1. Classification (NCBI taxonomy): domain Eukaryota; kingdom Metazoa; phylum Chordata; class Mammalia; order Cingulata; family Chlamyphoridae; genus Cabassous; species Cabassous unicinctus. The sequence goes on from JAQZBX010003230.1 coordinate 39,610, forward strand.
GGCACTATGAATAAAGCTGGCATGAATGTTTTTGAATATTCTTGATTATAAGTTAAGTGCATGTGTAACTTCATAAGAAAGAGCTAAACTGTTTTCCAAGGTGGTTGTACCGTTTAAACGCATACCAGAAATTTATGAGTTGGGTTAGTCAATATTCTTGTCACCAACATAACCACCAAACTTGGGCTATGAAAATATTTTAATTAAAGCAATACTAATGGACGTGCAATGGTGGAATACCATGACAATTTCATTTGTAGTTTCCTGATGATTTGGCCATGCTTTATGTGCTTATTACACTATGTGTTTATTGCTTATTGATACTTTTTGTGAATTGTCCAAATCATTTGGCCATTTTAAAATTAGATTGTATCTTTTTACTGAGTTGTAAGAGTTCTTTATATACACTGAGTGCAATCCCTTTTTTCATATATATGCATACAATATAATATTTCTCAGCTTGTAGCTTTCCTTTTCATTTTTTTTTAAAGTGTCTTTGTAAATCAGGGGTTTTTAAATATTGATGAAGTCAAACGTATCCATTTTTTCTTTATATGGTGTTTAAGTTTTTGTGAAGGTTATCTCCTATGTTTTCTTCTAAAAGTTTTAGAGTTTCAGTTTAGCTTTTAGGTCTATGTGATGGTCAGGCTAATATGTGAACTCGGCCAGGTAATTGTGCCAAGTTGTTTGGTCAAGCAAGCACTGGGGCTAATTACAATATAAGGATATTTATGGATTTTAGTCATCAGTGAGTTCCTTGCATAGATGACTGATTACATCTACAATCAACCAAAGAGACTGCTGTCAGCAATGAGTGATGTTTTATCCAATCATTCAAATGCCTTAAAAAGGGAGATGATTTCAATATTTGGAGAGAATTTCAAGCTTGACTTTGGACAGCCAATGTCTCCTGGGAACTCATCAAAGACTTACACTGGAACCTCTGGTTTGCAGCCTGCCCAGGAAATTTACACTTGTGCAACCCCATGGTATCATGAGAGAATTTTATAAAATCTCATGCTAATTACAGACATCTGTAGATTCTGTTTCCCTAGAAAACCCTGAATAATACAGACTATGATCCATTTCAATTTAATATTTGTATATGGTGTGAAGTAGGTATGGAAATTCGCATATTTCCATAGTGGTCTTCTGTTTTTCCAGTAATATTTATTGAAAAGATTTTATTTTCTTCTTTAAATTGCCTCAATAGCTTTGTTGAAATCAACTAATAATATTTGTATGAATTTATTTCTGGATTCTGTATTTTGTCTGTATTTAGGCTAATTCCACAATGTCTAGAATATTATATATCCTATAACTGGAGATCAGGTAGTCATTTCAATCTTCCCAGTTTATTCTTTTTCAAAGTTGTTTTGACTCTTCTGGGTCATTTTCAATTTCATATAGATTTTAGAATCAGCCTGAAAGTCCTACCAAAAGATTTCTGGTGATTGTATTGTATTCTGTTGAATCCATAGATCATTGTGGTTCCCCTAGCCCTGGATTATATCATCTTCTCTCTGGACCAAACCTGATGAAAATGGCTTTGTCTGGAACACCATGTCTTGGCCAACATGGCAAAGGGAAAAGGGGCCATGGGTGATCTTAAACTTCTGCTAGAAACAATGCATATCATCTACACTCCCATTCCATTGCTCAAAGGAAGTAATATGGCCACACCTGAATTAAACAGGGTGGGTGTGTATAATCCTACTACATGGAGGGATGCAGATGAGGCAATGCTCATGAGTGAGCTATAATATAATATATCACAACATATTTTTTTTAATTGGGGTTTCCTACTAAAATACAAATCTAGTGGCCAGTAATATATGGAAAATTATTATTTTCAATGGCTGCTTAGTATTCCAGTGTGTGAAATTAAGACACAATTCATTTTTGCTCAATCCAATTTGGATTGATATAAGATTACAGATTTTTCTTTGGTATAAGCCATGCTGCAAGGAAATTTTGCAATTGTTTCCTCAGAACTTATCAATAATTTAGGAGGAGTCAATATCTTTACGATACTGGGAGTTCACATTGCAGAATATATTATATCATACCATGCTTTTTAAATTACTTCATTGTTCTACATTAGTGTAGTACTGGTTCATATATATTCTTCATGTGTACTATGAACATTGTTAAAAATTATTTCTGTGCATTTTCAGGTTGTTCATTTATGACTCTTGTAAATTTACAACTTCTAAATTTGTAGTGAAGCATTATTCTTTTATTATGTTTTGTATATTTATTTTATAATTAATAACATTACTGGATTATCCCAGTGTGTCTAATAGATATTCAATTGATTCTTCTAAGTTGTCTAAGTAAAACTTTGTCATCTACCCGTAACAACATTTGCGTATTCCTTTTAGCATTTATGCCTGTCTTTTTGTTTCACTTTATTGTTAGAATTCCCTGAATCAATAAAATATTATTTAAAAGAGCCAGATGTTATGTTTTTCTCATTTTATTGAAAAATATTCCTCAACTTTGTTCATTGATGTTAGTTTTCAATTTGATAAGCAAATAATACACATACCCTCAAATTTTGGTGCATTTATGCACAAATAGAAATGTAGACTTGTTCATATTAAGGAAGCTTTATTGTCTTTATATTTTACTTAGAACATTAATCAGAGCCAAGTAGAGTTAGATTAGATTAATTTTATGAATGCTGCTCTATTACCAGGATAGTTGTTCAGTTTTCATTATATGTAAATTCTTAAACCACAATACGATTTCCCTGCACCAAGTATAATTAACTTAAACTTATATAAGTATATAAGTATATATACTTATGTAAGTATACTTATATAATAATTAAGACAGGATTTAGGGCATATCCAAACCTGCATGACAATAGCATAGACACAGATATTATATGCTTCTTTAAAAATAAAAAAAAATTAAAATATATATTATGTCTTGTAATTACAGTGTTTCGTTTGTTTGTTTGTTTTGTTTTTAACTGCATAAAACCAGTCTTTCTATAAAAACTCTTCACTAGGAATGGCCCAGCACATCATGGTCATGGAAATGTCTCACATGGGGGCCTCCTCAGTACCCAAGAGACCAGCTTCAGGTGGACAGCTTAAAAGAAAGACCTAGCAAGAGCAAAGCTGGAAATACTTCTACTCACAAGGCAGAAAGCAGGGAAGATGATCAATGGCTCTCTTTTTGAGACTCAAGGCCGGGGAAGAGCAGGAACGCAGTCCCTCACTACCACAAATTATGCAGTTGAGTTTTCCATATTTGGGGAAATCACAGGGTCAGCACATCTGGAGTGCAATGGATAAGCCTTGCACTGGGAAAACCACCTTCATGATCATGGTATCTCCCCTGCCAGGTAAGTATGTAATTACAGTTTCTTACATAAAATCACAAGAAAGGAAGTTGCAGGGCCATGAACCATTTGACCTCAGGGAAGCCATCAACACTTTTCAATTGCACTCTTTGTGTTAGGCTATATAGCCTACTCAAAGTGGGAAACTATATCTCATTTTTGGAAGCAGCCACATCTCATCAATCCTGGTTATGAGGAACAAGCCCATAGTAATGTTTCCAGATTCTCATTCATCTTTGATCCAATATACTATAAGAAATTTATTGAAATTATATTGCAAGGAGGATTCAAAGCAAGAAATGAAATCCTCAAGTCTCTTAAGAAGGCATAAAAACCCCTAAACATCTGTTAACTTTCCCTTCAAGGGAATAGTCAGGTAATCATATTTGCTTAATTTATTAATGTAATCAATGCTTTTATTAGAATTTCATTACTAGATTTTCTAATATTGAACAATATTTACTTTATTAGAAATAAAATCAATGGAGATAGATTTATTATTCTTTTAACATATAACTGTGTAATATTTGCTAATGTTTATTTGGAATATTTACATATATTTTCATAAATGAAAGTGTTGTGGCTGACAGAAAGAAACCCAAGTGACACTGTTGGGGATATGGATGAACGTGGACCCAGAGGAAAGTCATGTCTCCAAAAAAATCTGAGCCCTGTTTTCTGATTTTCATAAGTTTATATAGGAACACTAAGCAGGCAAATTCCTGAACAAGTGGGCAGGCAGGGTTACAAAAGCAAAAAAGCAAGGTTAGCTTATCTTCCTAAAAGCAGAAGGCCATTAGGGGGGAAAAGAATCATTATCTGTTTAGAGTTGTAAATTTCAATTCAAAGGGGCAGGCAGGAGTGCTTATCTTTCTGACATGGATTTTATGGAGGAAAAAAAGGAGGGAGGAGGGGAGAAAGGGACCAGGGACCAAGGGGAGTTTATTCTCCTAAAGCTGTGGGTTTCTGCTGAGGGGGGTTACTGTCCTGGCACTTCCCTTATCATTTCCCCCTTTTGATGCCCTTATAATTCTTTATGGGGTATCATCTGCTAACATGGGGATTTTTCTATAGTCCCCAAGAACTGATATTTAACATGAAGCATTACCTGGTGTTTTAAGGTATTTAAGTGGGAAATGACGTATTGTGTTAGGTACAATAGAATGCATGGCCGAAAAGTTAAGAGAAAAAAGACTGAGGCTATTACTGGCATAAAGGGCAAAAATCCAGGAGAGGAGATACTGGAAGTAGTTCCTGTTGGCAGATGCCTGGCATACACGGTTTAAATGGTCTTTGGCTCATTCTTTCAGTAGGGCTACTTTGTCCCTAACTATTCCTGAGGAGTTTGCATAGAAACAGCATTCTTCCCCCAGGGCCTGACAGATCCCCCCTGAACTTGCGGTGAGCAAGTCTAATCATTGCCTGTTTTGTAAAACCACTTCCGCCAACGAGTCTGTCTGGTCTTGCAACTCATTGAGAGCCCCTGATATTTCTTCAAGGTAATTTGAAGTTTCCCATGCTAGTGTTTTTATGCCCTCCTGACCAACTGCAAATGAAGCCCCTGCTACTGCTGCACTCATGACTATTCAGTCCTAAGAGTATCAGAATTGCCTGTATTGCTCATTTGGCTCAGGAGAGTTCTCCAGGGAGTTCATCTCCATACACTGAGAACAATGGTACTGGCCAACGCAGGTAGCAGATACCCTGGCCATCCTGGGGTAGGCATTGGTAGGTGTTGGTGCCACAGACCCAGATGGTGGAGTTTGTGGTGCATTGGTCAGGCTCAAAGAGTGGGCAGGTGGTGTCACAGTTGGCCCTTCCAAGAGGGAGGATGGTTGAAGGAGAAGTGGTAGTTATGTTTTTATAGTTAGTCAGTTTTCCTGGGGTTTCAGTTATGTGGACTGGAAGGGGCCTGGTGCCTGCCACAGAGCTGTCATGGGTCAGGAAGGTTACGTTCCATGGGACAGGTACAGGGAAGATGGTTAGACTGGAGAAAGTGCATAGTCAGCAGGAGGCAGCTCTGTCGGATAGAGATTTATTTAGGAGTTGGTGGAAATTTTTAATCTGATTCAAAAGAACATGGTGGGGGGCTGTTCTATCTTTGGCTTTTAGTGTCTGGGTGGATTTACAGATACTTTTCATCAGGGTTTCCTCTGGGGGTTGGGTTACCGGGATCAGTTGGACCAGTATGAGGTCCCCTGGGTCTGGCACAGATGTGTTGTATTTTCCGATTCCTAGTTTTAGTCCTGTTTGGGCTTTTAAAAAGGTATTTTCTGATCTGGTGGTTATTTTTAATAAGGTGTGCTTTATGGGCTCACAGGTTTCTATGCCACACCCTACCAGGCTGGGGATTTTCTGTAGGAGATATGGAGAAGTCAGTGGGACCCCCTTCCAGGGAGTTGTGGCACCTACCAGCAAACTCCAAGAGTGGCAGGATCCTCTGCCTTTTGGGGGTCTTGGCAGAGGTATTTGTCATAACTCCGATAGTTGCAACCTCTACACCCTCTCCTGGGGGCAGGTATAAAGCTTAGGGGTGTGGGGCAACCAGCAAAGTATAAGGAGCATGATCTTGGATTGCCCTGCAAGTGTCAAATATTACAGAGGCTGAAGTTGCACCTGCTGAGAACAAGACTGAAGTATTCAGCATAGATTCTTTGCCCAAGCTTTGACTAATTTGCATCTGCCATAGATTTTGGGGGTGGGTATTTGCTCCTAGGGAGGGGCAAGGAAGGAAAGGACAAGCAAGTCAAGGCACAGAAGCATCCTATTATACACCAGTAAGCAATTGCAATTAGGGCTCTTTTCACAACAGTCCAGTCTGCAAGGGCCACAGCAGCGAGTCCAACTCCAAATACCAAGTTGAGCAGGCTGTATAAGCACAGGATCCACCAGGTGCAGGGGTCTATTCAGCAGGCATTTGATGAGGTCATTGCTCGGGATCCCAGGTGACTCGCACTGTCAAGGGGTGGCCAGGTACAGGTTGGGCTGTCCAGCTGTGCTGCCATTTATCGAGGTGTGCCTACTTGACCCTGGAATGATGGATCCAAGGGACAATGCCTGCAACTTTAAGAGCAGTAGGACTACAAGGATTACAGTATGTGGACCTGTCCAGGAAGGTTGAAGGGGTTCTTTTTTCCAGTCTTTGACCTAGACTAGGTCCCCTGGCTGGTGGGGGTGCACCAGGTGCCCCAGGGGGATAAGATTCTGGGATAAGACAGTTTTATATATTTTGGCTAGAGTTTTCCCCAGCTGCTGGAGAGTGGAATCTTGGCTAGCCTCCCCCAGAAGTTTGAGATTTACTCTGAAGGCCCAGATAATTGGGCGTGGCCACCCAAATAGAATTTCAAAGGGTGAATACTCCATGGGTCCTGGGGTGCACCTAACTCAGAGAAGGGTCAAAGGAAATAAGTCTACCCAGAGGAGACCAGTTTCCTGGCAGAATTTGGCTAGGGTGGCTTTGAGGGTTCGATTCATGCTTTCAACTTTCCCTAAGCTCTGGGGCCTGTAAGCAGTATGGAGTTTCCACTTGATTCCTAAGATTTTTGTTAGCTCTTGGACTACAGCAGCCATGAAGGCCTGGCTATTTTCACTTTCAATTGACAGTAACAGCCTGTGTCTTCGAATGATTTCTCTAACTGATGCCTTAGTCACTTCTCTTGCCTTTTTGGTGTGAGTGGGGAAAGCTTCGATCCAATCTGAAAAGGTGAATATCATCACCAACAGATATTTGTACCCTCGACTTGGTTTCACTTCTGTGAAGTCTACTGTGACATCTTCAGAGGAGGCTGTTCCCATGTGCTGGACACCTGCTGGAGTACAGGGGCACTGCAAGGGGTTGTTTTTGGCACAAACTTGGCACTGGCTGCTGATGGTGGCACAGAGAGAAGTTAGCCAGACTATATAGTAGTATCTCCTGAGTAAGACTTCTAGCACAGTTTTTCCTAGGTGGATGAGTTGGTGGTATCACTGGATGAGGGCATGAGCAGCTCCTTTTGGCACAAAAATCTGGTCATCTGGGAACAGCCAAGTTCCTTCAGGGGTTCAGCTTTCCTCTTCTCTTTCAGCCCACTCCTGTTCTTCCTGGGTATAACTTAGTTGATCAGTCTCTTGTCCTAAGAGGGACAGCTGAGGTGTTAATTCTGGGACTCGTATTCTGTGGGTTCCTTCAGCTCTTGCCAAGCTGCTTTGTTGGCCAGGCTGTATCCTTGAGTGACCATACCCATTCCTTTCTGATGTCCCCAGCAGTGGATGATGGTGACTTGTCTGATTTCCAGATTGCTTCTAACAGTTGGAGGATTTCTTCTTTGTTTTCAATTTCCTTTCCCCCTGTGATTAGGAGACCTCTTTCTTTATAAATTGCCCAATGGATATTAGTGGTAGGAAATGCGCACTTAGAGTCAGTTTAAATATTTACTGCTTGGCTGGTGGCTAGCTGCAGGGCTCAGACCAGCACCCCAAGTTCTACAGATTGCGCAGACCATCCCCATGGTAGAGACACCGCTTCCACCACCTGTTCAGTAGTGGTGACTGCATATCCATCAAGCTTTTCCCCATTTTTAACAAGACTGCACCCATCTATAAATAGTATCTGATCTGGGGAAGGGAGTGGTTTGTCTTGGAGGTTGGGGAGACTGACGTAAACTTCTTCAGTCACTTCAACACAGTCATGTTCAGGAACCCCTTTCTCATCTGGCAAAAAGTTTTCAGGGTTTAGACTGTGCACTATTTCTATTGTCACTCTGGGGTTTTCACAGAGTAAACCTTGGTAATATGTGAGCTGGGATTTTATATCCACTGATGCCCATGTGAGTTCATTAGGACAGCGACTGCATGTGGCACTATAACATGAATTGCCTGTCTGAGAGTTAATTTGTCAGCTTCTTTGACAAGGTTACAGTAGCTGCCAAGTCTTTCAGTCAGGGTGTCCACCCTGCAGCCACAGAGTCCAGCTGCTTGGAGAGATAAGCAACAGGTCTTTTCCAGGGGCTGACTGTTTGTGTGAGAACCCCCAATGCTACTTTGTTCTTTTGATGCACTAACAGCTTAAAGTTCCAAGTTACATCTGGGACCCCCAATGCAGGGACGTGGCCGAGTTGTCTTTTGATGTTTTGAAAGGCCGCCTGTTGAGCTTCTCCCCAGGCAAGAGGCTCTTTTTCTGGACCCACCAGAACTTCATAAAGGGGCTTGGCCATGGCTACAAACCCAGGAATCCAGATGTGGCAGAACCCTGCAGCCCCAAGGAACTCACAAAGCTTTCTTTGGGTGGTGGGTGTAGTGATGGTGCCGATCACTTCCTTTCATTTGAGTCTGAATGTTTGGTGCCCTTGTGTGATGCTGAACACCATGTACTTGACCTGCTGTTTACAGATCTGGGTCTTTCTCTAACACACTTTGTACCCAGTCTGTGTTAGAAGTTGTAGGAGAGTCTGGGTTCCTCTCCAGCAGTCCTCTTCCATTTCACTGGCAAGTGAAAGGTCATCTACATATTGTAAGAGTGCACACCTGCAGTCTTCCTGGGGTTAGGTGACCAAATCTGGTGCCAAATCTTCCCCAAAAATGGTAGGGGAGTTTTTGAAGCCCTGCAGGAGCTGGGTCTAGGTTAGCTGAGTTTTCTGCCAGGTTCTGGGATCTTCCCATTCAAAGGCAAACAGAGGCTGGCTCAGGGGGGCCAGCAGCAGTCAGAAGAAGACATGTTTCAGGTCCAGGCAAGTGAACCAGGTGGCGTCAGGCAGCAGCTGTCCGAACAAAGTGTACAGGTTGGGAACAACCTGATGTAAGTTGAGAGTGACATTATTAATATCTCATAAATCCTACACTGGTTGATATCTGATCCCATATGGCTTTTTTACTGGCAATAATGGGGTGTTCCAAGGTGACTGTCATTTGATTAGAATTCCCACTCTCTTCAGGTGATCCATATATTCAACTATGCCCAATTGCACTTCGCAGGGGATTGGATACTGCCTCTGCCAGACAAGGACTGCTCCAGGCTTCAGGTTGATGATGATGGGTGCATGGTTCTGTGCCATTTCTGGTAGGATTTTTTTCCGTCCAAACCTGGGGGAAAGTTCCAGCAGTTTTTCTGAATTCTGCCTGAACTTTCTTCTGCATGAAGTCTCCATTTTTCACTTCAGGGCATGGTAATGAGGAGAGTGAGTCTGGTCCAGAGGTTTAAGCTTGCTGGTCCTTCAGATTTGAAAGTAATCTGGGCTCCCAGTTTGGCTAAGCGGTCCCTACCAAGCAGGTGAACTGGACATTCAGGCAGGTACAGAAATTAATGAGTCACTTCATGGCCACCGAGCTGGCAAGTTCTTGACTGGCAAAAAGGCCTTTGGCTTGACTGGTCCCCAGTCACTCCTATGATATTTGCAGTTTTTCCGCTAAAGGGGTTGATGGGGGTTGTGACCAGAGTATGTTCAGTGCCAGTGTCCACCATGAAAGTCATTGACTGGCCCCCAACTTGTAGTTTGGCCATGGGCTCATGGGGGCCAAGTTCCAGTGAGCCCATTTGCTCCTATTCAGGGTTGAGCCCTGTCACCCCAATCAGATGGTCTTGGGGCTCAGGTTGCTATTTCCCTTTAGGCATGTTCCCTCTATGTGCCTGAGTCTTTTGGTGGCACTCATTTTTCCAGTGTCCACTTTCTTTGCAGTAGGCACATTGGTCTCTGGCCAGAGGCACCCTTCTGGCAGTTGTACCCCCTTTTTGAGGAGGCCCTTCTCATTTGGTGGTGTCAGGATTTCCCAAGGCTGCTGCCAGTAAGAAGGCTTGATGTTTTATTTACTTCTTGGCTTCTTGTTAGGTGGCTTCTTCTCAATTGATGAATACTTTGTTGGCGACTTCCAGTAGTTGAGAGATGTTCATGCCTGTGAACCCTTCTAATTTTTGGAGCTTTCTTTTAATGTCAATTGCTGTCTGTGCAACAAAGGAGGCATTCACCATCCTCTGGTTTTCCAGAGCTTCTGAGTCAAAAGGAGTATAGATTCTGAAGAGCTTGCAAAGCCATTCATAGACATTTCCTGGAGGTTTGTAGGCCTTTTGAGTAACTAAAGTCATGTTTGTCATGTTTGTGGGTCATTTTCCCCCTCTGAGACCCCTTGGAAGAGCACTTCTCGATATTGCTGGAGTGCAGCCCGTCCCTGATCAGTGTTGAAGTCTCAGTTTGATTGGGCTTCTGGTGCTACATCTCATGCCCAATCTTTTGGGTTTAAGATGCCAGTAGGGGCCTGCTCTTGCAGCCATTTTCAGGTTTTCTTCAGAATCCATTGTTTCTCCTCCATATTAAACAAAGTCAGGAGGAGTTTAATCAACCCAAGTAGGATAATGGGTTTGGAAAATGGATTCCATGAGATCAATAATGGCCTGGGGCTTTTCTAAGGAAGAGGAGGTGTGGTGCTTCCAGTTTCAGAGGTCTTTAGTTGTGAAGGGCTGGTAGTATAATACAGGCTTCCTGGGTTGGATGGTCCCATTCTTTCCAATCTGGGCCAGACCCTGTGTTTCATGGAGGGCATCTGTAAGACAGGTTTTGCCAACTGGAGCCTCCTTGTTAGTGGGGTTGCAGGGCTTACTTCAGAGGGGGTTGTTGTTCCTGGAGGGACTGAAGGTAGAGGTGTTTCTGGGAGATCTGCTTGCACTCCTGCGCTAGGAGGAGAGACCAAAGGTTGGGGTGTTTCTAGGATCTGCCTGCACTCCTGGGCTAGGAGGAGAGTCTAGAGGGGCTGGAGTGTATGGTGGTAGGGGTGGTGGTGGGTCCTCCTTCGAGGACCCTTGATGAATGACTGGCTTCTGGAGCCCTGTTCTCTATGCAATCAAGACGCTGCTCTTTCCCTCTTTCCCCAATGCACAATCGAACCTAAGTGGGCAGAGTCTGGGCTGTCTCCAACCAAAATTGATGTAGGGAAGCTGATCAGGGTGGCCAGGAGTTCCTGTGATCACCAGCAATACTGCATGGACCCTCGTTATACCCAGTGTTCCTTCCGAGGTCCAGTCAACATTAAAAGTGGGCCACTCTACTTCACATAATTTTCAGAGGGTGCCGGGGTTCATCTGGATGCCATAATCTTCAGAAAAACCCTTCTTGAAATTCTTGAACATGCAGTTTAAGATGGTAGGTTTTGACTTTGAGGAGTCCATATCCTGTGTCGGTGGCACAAGACAGATAAGGAAAGGGGTTGCCTCTTTCAAGGCCACGCAGATGCCCACCTGTCCATGTCTCTTGCAAGAACTTAGGCTCATCTTAGCTAAGGCACCCAGGTAAATTTCGGGGTGGCTGTTATGCCGTATGACATAGCCATGGGAAACAGGTTAGGGCTCATGTGGGCTCCATAGCATAAAGCTTTGAAGTCACAGACTGATATGGCAGATGCAAGCCTCTACCATCCTCACTCACTCACACAGTCACTCAGAAGTTATGCAGCCCCTTCCACAGGGATTGTCCTATTCTGGAATCTCGGTACTCAAGATTTCAGGAGGTGATCTGTGTCTTCTTCCATCCAGAGATGGGCCTGACTGAGGACTTGGCACCCAAGGTCTTACCTTTCTGGAGCCTTCTGGCACTGTTCAGTCTGCCTCCCTACTGAGTCAGGCTGGGGTGTAGGAATGCGGGCTGCAGGGACTGCCTCAGTAGGAGGTCCCATCAAGAGGACAGGTGGCACCCACCTCATTCACTCAGAGGTTGCTGTTGGCCACACCCATCAGCCCCAGGCCAGAGGCACAACAGGCCTGCTTGATTGCGTCTTTCCCAGTCAAGGAACCAAATGTGGCTGACAGAAAGAAACCCAAGCAGCATTCTTGGGGATACTGATGAACAAAGTTTTATTATGTGTGGGCCCAGAGGAGAGTCAAGTCTCCAAAAAATCTGAGCCCCATTTTTCAATTTTCATAAGTTTATATAGGAACACTAAGTGGGCAAATTCCTGAGCAATTGGGCAGGCAGGGTTACAAATGCAGAAAAGCAAGGTTAGTTTATCTTCCTAAAAGCAGAAGGCCATTAGGGGGGAAAAGAGTTATTATATGTTTATAGTTGTAAATTTCAACTCAAAGGGGTAAACTGGAGTGCTTATCTTCCTGATGTGGATTCCATGGAGACAAAAGGTGGGGAGGAGGGGAGTAAGGGACCAGGGACTGAGGGGAGTTAGCGTTCCAGCACTTCTCTTATCAAAAGGAAATGAAGCTGTAACTTTTCCCTAATATTTTATTATGAAAATTTTTAACACAGCAAACATGAAAGAGTTTTATGGTGACATGTTCTATCAATTTTGTGCTTTGTTAGTTATCTTTCCATCTATTCATCCATCAATCCATCTAACTTCTGTAAAAATTTCAAATTAAATCAACGTTATCAGTTCACCCCAACTTCACAAATTTTATCATTATTAGAATCCAATATATCCTCAGATGTTTTCTTTTGGTGTGAAATTTAAATGCAATGCAATGGAAAAAATATTAAGAGCATATCCACTGAGTTTTGATAAGTTTATACAGCTGTGCAACCCCAATTCACCCCAGAATGTTCCATCATGTCCCTTCCCAATTGATCCTTATCTTCACCTTTCTTCTGAGAGGCAACCATTCTCCTGATTTTCCCACTAAAGGTTAATTATGCTTATTCTAGATCTTTATGTAAATAGAATCAAACTCTTTTGTGAGCCTTCTTTCAAGCAGCCTAAGGTTTTTGAGGCAAATTCATTTTGTTGCTTAATGAGACTTCATTCTCTTAAACTATCCAATTAGATAAATAGACAAGAGCTTGTTAATCCATTTTCCTATTGCTAGGCATTTGGGCTATTTTCTATGGACATTCTTTTGCATGTGTATGTTTTTTAATTCCTTTCCAGTAAATTTCTAGGAATGGATTGGTTGCGTCAGAGAGTTGTTCTATGTTTAGTTTTATAAAGAAATGGACAGATTTCTTGCCATACTTTTTTATCATTTTACCTTCCCACCAACAACATATGAAAGTTTCCTCCCTCTCTCTTTCCTTCCCCTTGCCCCACCCTCCTCCATTCCTCCATCTCCTTCTGATTGTTTTTCTTAATTTAAATTTCCACAAGTTAAATTACTTACTGTGCCTTACAGTAAAGACAATTTTCACTTTAACCTACTTTATTCCTAAAAACAATGACCAACATTACATAATTGACCCATCTTCATCAATAGCAGATTTTTATTCTTTATCCTTCTAGTAGGTGATTATTAAATTAATATTATATTAGCAATTTTAGTAGTATAAATATTGCCCATCTTTTCCTATTTTAGCCTATTTTTATATCTCCCTTTGTAATTTTCTTCTTTATGCCACAAACACATTCTCCACAGGAACGTTCATTGTTTTCATGAATATAAGAAATTTATGAAATTAACATTAAATTATTGGATATTTGCTTTATGTGTCACATATATTACCCATGTTTTAAGATTCTTGTTTAAAAATTTTAGAGGTTGAATTTTTTCTTTCTTTTTATAAAATATATTTTAATTTTTATGTAGTCAGTCTCAACAGCTTTTATTGACATAATTTGATGCTTGCTGGAGACATAAATTTCCAATAAATCTATATATTCATTGTACACAATATTTGATCAATGAAACTTGCTCTTTTTTTGCCTGTTTTGTAGTTTTTATCAGGAAATCAGAATTTTACTGCATTTTTCTGATAATTCCATTATTTTATATTCTTTTATTTCTACTTTTTATTCACTTTATTTTAGGTTTATTTCATATTCATAAATTTCATATAAGTGTTATGTATTTGAGTAGAGGTTTGTTTTTGTCTTTTTCACTCAGAGTGTGACCTGTCTATTTTGATTAATAGGAAAATTCATCTTGCTCTGTGTATTGCTTTAAGAGACTGATTTACTTATTGAACTCATCTTTGTGAGCACATATTAAATGTCTGGCCGAATATGATTTGCCTTCTTTCACCTTATTTTAATCCTTCCTTTATGTAATATGTTATAGTTTTTTCTTCTTTGCCTTTTCCTCCATGAACTGCTTTCTTTCACTTTTTATTTATCTTTTATTTGAGAATTAATTTCATCTGGACATTATTTATGTTTTTTAATCTTTAAGTAAAGTTCTTATTTCATAACCATATCCTTCAGAAATTGAAATATATATCTCTTGAGTAGTGAGGCAAATAATGCATTTTAAATTTCTTCCCGTATCCTTTACTGTATCATGGATTTGTTGATAGGCTATAAGAATTTTAATTATTCTATTATTAATATTTATTTCCTTATATCATGTAGTTTTTATTTATTTTTATTTTTTATTTTTAAGGAATCCTTAGATTGCATAAATGTTACATAAAAATGTATTGGGGATTCCCATATGTCCCACCCTTTCCCCCAACTTCCTTACATTAACAATATCCTTCATTACTGTGGTATATTTGTTACAATTGATTTTATTATAGACTTATTATTATTCTAACAATGGGATTTATTTTTGACCTCTTACAACTCAGAAATATGGAGCCTTCTGCAGAGAGAATGATCATTTAATGCTGAGACTGTGAAACTAAGCTACAACCCTTTTTATGATAATTTAGATTTTGCTTAGCCTCATAATATTAATGCCAAAAACATCCACCTTTCCATCAGTTGCCATGTGCATGATTAAAAGTATCTGAGGGTAATTCTCTATTGAAATAGAAACTGAGAATATTGTCATTAGAAATCTTAGGCAGCTTTTGTGAATTGAAGACTGAGTGGATATATTCATGCTAGATGAATTATTTGGACATTGATCAGACCAAAGCAAATTGTGGCCACTCCATCCTAGGTATCAATAAAGAAATGCTAACCAGACTTTTAACACAAAGGAATGAAGAAGCTAACTATCTTTCAGGTGCTTCTGTCAGATTTTATATAAATATCTAAAAAATACAAAGCATTTTAGGCAAACATTTTTAAATAACTTCAAATTTATGGAAAAAATTAAGGCAACAGTGGAACATGTATATCTAAAGTTAATATAGTCAAATAGAAAAAGGATGATTTTGCATTTGTATTTTACTATTCAGAATATAAATTACAGATTTATGAATGCATTAGTGCTGTGAAAAATTACAAATGTGTCTATGCATTATATTAAACATTTAAAATGTCATTTTGGGTATTGTAAAGAGATTTGAAGATTATTTCTCAAAGTGTAGCATTAAAATAAAACTATGTAGAAAATATGCAAGGATAACTATCATCTGAATCTTGAGTTAAAAATTAATTCAGCAATTAATTATTACAATAAAAAACTAGAAAAAATATTCATGTTAGAAAAACTTATTTATTTTCATTGTTTTATTTACTTGTTTTATTTAAAAAAAATACTTAGATTACAAAAATGTTACACAAAAAATATAGGAATTCCCTTATGCTCCACCTCCCACACCTCCTACACCCTCTCACATAAACATTCTTCATTAGTGTGGCACATCACCTGCAATTGCTAAACACATCCTGGGGCTTTGCCAATAAGCATGGACCATAATTCACATTGTAGACCACACTCTCTCCCACACAGTTCTTTATGTTATATGATGATATAAAATGACCTGTATCTGTCATTGCAATGTCACTCAGGACAATTCCCAAGTCCTGAAAAAGCCCCTGTATTACAACTGCTTTTCCCTCTCCCTGCCCCAGAGCGTCCAGTGGCCACTGGCTCCACATTAATGTTGTAATTTCTTCCATTGCTTGAATCACAATATGTCTATAATAGAATACCAGTAAGTCCACTCTAGTCCATAGCTCTTCCCCTAATCCTGTGGAGTCTGGAATGGTGATGTCCACTCCACCTCCAATTGAGAAGGGGCTTATATCCCATGGATAAGATGGATGGGATAACCCTGCAGCAGTTGCAGACTCTCTCCATTCTTTGGGGTGGCCATTGTCCGTCATCATCAACCCACCAGGTGTACTGGTTGAGTCCATTGAGCTGTAGATTTGGAGTTGCAGCTCCAATGAGATTCTGGACCCAGCTGGCACATGGACAGCTCAAAGACTCCAGTTTCTGGATTTACACCTACAAACGCCAGCACTACATATAGGTTTGAATAGAAGGGACAGATGAACAGTGTGCAGGGAAGACATATTTGAGTCTGACTCTGTCAGTCTCAGGTGCACAAATTCTAAAGTAGGGTTCACTGGCAAGGCACCAAACTCCAGAGTGATCCACCCTGAAATATCACCTGGGTGTCTCCAGAACCCTTAGAAGATACATCATGTATTTTTATAGAAAATCCAAACAGACAGAACATCAGGGTACACCCACCAACTCATTTGTCCACCTGCCAGCATCAGCACTCATATACTCTCTTTTTCCACCTGTTTTGATGGTTGAACTTTTCAGACTCTTTATATATCCTGTTCTCCCACTTCTGGCCTAGATCACATCTCTCATGCCACATCAAGGATTCTGCTCTGGGAATTCAATCTTTCTCCTGCATCATTACTGTTTCTCTTTATATTAAAGATCATTCAATCACTGTAATGTGTTGTTATATTCTAATTTCTAAAAATCCTTATTTTATAAGATCTTGCTCACTAGTTAACACTTCATTTATTTTCACTATTGCACACAGACATCTTTATTTGATTACATCAATTCATCTATTAGCCACCACTCCAGAAATACTGGTCGAGTCAAATTCACCACTGACATCCTCACCTAAATCCTGTGTCTTGGTGAATGTCTTACTTGACATGGCAGCAACATTTGGTATAGTCAGTCATTCTTTCCACTTTGATATTGTTTTCTTACTTAGCTTTCAGGAAATAACATTTGCTTTTGAGATGTGGGAGTATATGTTTGATCAAGGTTCAATTTTAATTGTTCCATTCAGCCTTTCTATTACTCAATCAAGTTTTGAAACTTTAATGTTTCTAGAAAATTGTTCATTTCTTTTATTGGTATATAATTGTACATAATAATAATATGAGTAATAATATTAAAGATATTGCAATTCTTAGAAACACGATGAGTGACTCTGAGCCATTGTCTGATAACAATGCAATAAAATTTAAAGTACAGGTAAAGTAATTCTAAAAGAACTCTATATGTAGAAACTAAGGCATACATGCTTACTCTCAGCTCTGAAGTTTATGATTGTGTAGATGAAATAACTTGTAGTCAAATGATTGCGGCCAGGTTTCAGCAGAAAAAGTAATACAAGACTGGAATACACAGAATGTATGTTCTTTTGTAAGCAGAGACTGTGATTGGGAAACTCAGGAAGACTTTGTAGGAAAGTGACATGTGAGCTAAGTCTTGTGCATTTGTGTGTGTGTGTGTGTGTGTGTGTGTAAGTAATGGGCATTGCTAGAATTATCTCTGTTTGCTTCTTCTGAATTTATATTCCTTTCCCAGAGAGGGGGCATTTTTGTGACTCTTTCCATCATCTTCCAATTTGTTTTTTATCCAAAATTATATTCCATTGTCATTTGTGGTTATTTTTACATCTCAGTTTCAGTGTCTTGACTACATTTTATTTGCATATTAATTCAATTGTGTTGGATACTTTTTGGTAAGCCTCATTCATTGAGCTTATAATGAGTGGTATATACATTCACAAGGTCTTCTAGTAGGTCTTTTTACATTTCTGGTACCTTTATTTAGAATGATTGGGATCGCTGGAGAAGTTTTGTGAATCTCTAGAGAAAACAAACCCTGAGGCCCATTTTGAAGAAGGTTGCGATTTCAAAGTGAGGAGATGCCAGGTCCCAACTAGTGATCTTATCTGAATCTGGAAACTGCAATTGGTCTTTTAACAAGCAATTAGAATGGAGTTACAAAAATATCTGCCCTATAGGCCTCCTTTTCCCAAAGTGATTCCTAGCTAACAGTGTACTGGTGAATGCAGATATTAATTGCTTCCTTGGGATTCTTTGCCCCAGTGACATCAGCCAGGAAATACACCACATATCCCTCATTGTGACTTCCTCACTCTCTCATGCTTTTAGAGAAAAAGAAGATTCCACTCCTTTGAGGAGCTTCCACATTTCTTCATTTCTGGTGCTTGTTTTTTCAATCTCAGGTAAAAGATCGGAGCCTTACTGCCAAGACAGCCTACATTTTTCTCCCCACCTGCAAATGTCCCTAAAATCTTCAAGCAAAACATTCATGGGGACAAAGTCAATTACTTTCCCATGGCTTTGTTATCAGAAATGAAAAAGTAATTAAATGATCTGCTGTTAGTCAGATTGAAGAGAGGTGAATATTATTTTTTAAGTATTTTAACAGACATATATATGTTTCACTTATTTGAATTGACTAAAAAACTATTTGTATAAGGATCCCATACTATTAATTAGTCAGTAAAATTCATGGGGTAAGTGCTGATTAGAAAATGTATTATCTGAATACAATGTTAATATCATAAACAATTTTTCCCTCTTTCAACATATGAATGTACATTATTCTGTAGAAGAAAATAACTTTATGGATAATTTATAATTAGATTAAAATTTTAGGTACTATAATGCAGTTGTTTAAGATATCATTAAGAGAGTGAAAATGGATGGTCCTCATTGGGAATGTATAGCCATAAATAATTTTTGGAATTATCAGCCCTACTTTCATTTTATATCTTATTCTATATTATGGTCTTGTTTAAGGGTTTTTGTTGCCAAGAAGAAACTTGCAGATGGAAGCATCTGACATAGCTGCAATCATTATGCAGCTTCTCTGAGTAACTTATCTTGGTTCAGATCTTGGAGGTGAATGTCTTCCAAGATATCTAGTTTATTCATGAAGAATAAATAAAATTATTCATGTTAATTTTGATGGGATATAAAATTGAGTCAGAAGACAACAATCTTTTTGTGTGTCTTTTATTTTTAAAATGAATTAAGTGTAGTGAAAATGTGAGATTGAAGGACAAACAATAAGTGTGTGTGTTTGCATGTATTTGTTAATTGTCTGATTAGAGATGATGGCTGATGTCATTAGGTAAATGAGATTGGCAGGAAAGAGTTTGGACAGAAAGGAAAGCAGAGACATGGAAAGTACATATTTTCTATGTAAGCCTTGGCTATATGGTTTTAAAAATATATTTATTGCTCTTTCCTGCAAGATTCTGATGACATGCATGGTAAAGCTAACTGTAATATAGGGGAAAAGTACATATTAAGTCAGTGTGTCATAAATACAGAATTCCTGCTGAACACACACTCAAAAACTCAGAAGCTCACAGAGCAACACATACATGAAAATAGTATTGATATAAATATTTTATAAACTGAGAAGCTGTTGCATGCTTTTTTCTTGGATAAAACATGATAAAGAGTCACATTTCAATGAGTTATTCAAATCTGATTCACCATGATGGCAGCTGGTTAAGATTATTAGAGATACATGAGGCAGAAGTTGGGGTCAAATATGAAATTGCATTTTCAGTTGTGAAGCCTGGAAAATGGTATGCACTATTTTCAATGAAGTCATCAAAAAACTTTAGTGGTTGGAACTTGGACTCATTGCTAGATACACTGAATTAAATGTGACATTATAATATGCATACATAAACAAAGACATAATAGTGTACAATTTCATAATCAAAACTGATAAATCAAATTGAACATAAACTCATGGTATCAGGAGCAATAAATTGAAGTTATGTGATTGGGTGAAACATTTAAGAAGAATTGACATATAAAGAGCAGGAAACAGATATTGAAAACAGTGAAACGACAATAATGGGAAGAGGAAGAGTAAAATTCAATATAGAAAAGATAAATCTGTCATAATGGAGGTAGAGTTAAACTGTTAAGAATTTCATAATGGTCAGAGTTTAAAGAATACAAGCACAGAGATTAACATATTTCATCATTAAGGGCAATAAGGCAGAACGGAAGTGTGGCAAACCCATCGGATTTACTGTTATGAGATGATTTGTGAGTTCTGCTTCAGTAAACCAAAAAGACAGTAAACATATATAAGATGATGAAATGTAGTAATGTGGAAAGAAGGGAACTTCAGCTGCTGTTTTGTACAATACTGAAATCAAAAAATCAACCCTTTTGATTACATATAGATAATGAAGTCATATAACTTTACATCCTCATTTAGAACAGGACAGCAGAAGGTGAACAGTGTAGAAAGGACAAAGTAAAGTCTATTAGCACTGTTAAGTTCTAAAATTGAGAAACTACACATGTGTTTGGATGCAGAGTTAAAGAAATAGAAAATTAAATGTTCCAGATGTTGTATATTAAGAAAGTATACAAAAGAGAAAAGTCCTAGGGAAAGCATCCAAGGATCAGTAATGGTGACATAAAATTAGAGTAATGTTTTAAATTTGGAATTGTTATTTATATTCAAGAAATAAAAGACTAAAACTCAGGAATATGCTTTTATTGCATTTTTTAGTGTGGTGTCCAGTATAGGTGTTGAAACTGTACATTTCTATTCAACCTTGGGTACCTATTTATGTAAATATATCCTCTCTCTTAGGAGCAATACAATGAAAGATAATGGTCAGCCCCAACATCAGCTCTTTCAGTGAATTTTTCTTGCTGGGTTTCCCCAGCCTGCCTTTGCTAGAGATGGCCCTCTTTCTTTTCCTTGTGATTTTCTACTTCCTAGCCCTGCTTGGCAATACAGCCATTATTCTTTTGGCTCATCTGGATCACCAATTCCACACACCACTATACCTTTTCTTCAGACACTTACCTTCTGTGGATCTCTGCTCCACTACCAGTACTGTCCCCCAGCTGCTGTTCAACTTGAAGAGCCCAGATAAAATGATAACTTAATGGTGGTTGTGTTGGTCAACTCTATGTGGCCTTGGCAATAAGTTCCAGAGTCCATTCTTCTTGCAGTAATGGTTGTTGACCGCTATGTGGCAGTATGCTGGCCTTTCCACTACACCATGTTCATGCATCCTCCTGTCTGTTTGCAACTGGTGACCATGAGCTGGCTGATGGATTTCACCAGCTCATCAGTGCAGACGATGCTCACCCTGCAGGCTCCCCTTTGTGGAAGAAATGTCACAGACCTCGTCTTTTGTGAGGTGCCAATTCTCCTCAAACTCACATGTGTAGATACCATCTTCAATCAGATGGAGCTCTTCCTGGCCAGTGAATTTTTAATCCTGGTGCCCCTCTTTCTCATTCTTATTTCCTACAGCTGCATTGCGAAGGCCATGTGGAAGATTAGGTCATCTGAAGGATGACGGAAGGCGTTGGGCACTTAGTCTTCCCAATTGGCAGTGGTGTTCCTCTTCTATGTCACTGCTGCTGCCACATGTCTGCAACCTGCTTCCACTGCCTCCAGGACTGGGACAAATTCATGGCCTTATTTTATGGATTCATGCTTTCATTTTCACATTATGAAATAAAGATATGAAAGAAGACACTGAGGAAGATGATGGGGAAAGATTCATGAAAAAGAAGAATGTGAAGAGGTTATAGATACTGGCAAATGGAAAAGTACTTAATGGAATCAAGCTATAAGATGCTTTTAATTCTGAAAATATGGTAACATCTCTTTTATTTGTAAGTAGCCTAACTCATGTGTTAGAAGATACACACATACACACACATATGTGTTTGTGTTAATATTTTTATAAATCTGCAAGGGTAAGAAAACTGAGCAGAATACTTAACAATGCCTATATATCCTGCACTTGGCCAACTCCATGACCTGGGGCAAGTCATTTAACTTCTTTCTTTGTCATTATTATTGCCTAAAAAGGCAATAAAGATACATGCCCTCATAGTTGTGAGGCTCTTGTGAAGGAGAAATTAGACAAAAGACTGCTTTGTAATCTTCAAAGGTAAAATATATAAAAGTCCACACACAATTTTGGGGGAAGATTGATCTAACTTTTATATTATCTAGAATTATAGATCTCCAAATGGATAGTTACTTTACAGGCAATCTGGACTAATTTGTCCTGTATATGAATCTTCATAAAATACTTATTGAATACTCATCATTCAAATTTGAACATTTCTACAACAAAGACATTTAGTTTTTGCAAGATAAATTCTCCATATTTGGATGGGTATATTCACTATATTATTCATACTTCATTTAACCTTAAAGTCTGCTTCTTTTCTACTTAAACCTGTTGCTTTTGGTTTTTGCATTCTGAGCCAGACAACTTTTGCTCTTTTAATATAATCTTCCCTTTCCCTAAAAGATTTTTAGCATATCAAGAAAATTAACACATTCACTTCTGTGAATTAATAAATAATTCTTTACTATTTCTTTTATAGCATGATGCCAAATGTAAACAATTCTTTTCTTTTCTTTTTTTATTTTAACCTGTTCCCACAAATGAACTTTATCAAGTGGATTTATATGGATTAATGAGGTGGGCTGAATTTGTCCTTAAAATTCAATGGATTTTTTTTTTTCTAAAAGCCAACCTAATTTTGAAATGGGAGGTTACTTTTCAATTCTTTCCTACAGAATTTCCACTTTGGAAAGCAAAGTGTAGTAAGGAAAATGACCACGCTCTTACTGATAGAGAGTAGGCTTCCATACCACCATAGAGAATTTGCAGTGGTCATTATGGATTACACCCCCACTGTGTTGGTGTGGTCCCATTGGCATCAGTCAGAGATCAGAAGTTTGGTCCCATGTTATAGGAGGTGTGTTCATCATTTTCACATTCAGTATTCCTTCCACAGTGTGAAATTACTACAAGTGTCACTGTAAAATTGACAAGAAAACAAGAAAAAATAATGAATTTATAAATATTGTAATTTCCACCACCCACTGTATTTCTTCAGCCAGAAATGTATGAGGCATCTTGTACTCTTGTTCTTTTTCATGTCAAATCAGCCACTAAAGTCCAATATTCTTTCCTAGTAAGTTTCATATTAGTTTACCATTATTCTACCCTAACTTAGAAAAGACTGTCAATTGCTTACTAAAGATTTCATAAATACTTGTTGAATAAATGAATGAATTAAAAGAGGGACACATGTCGTGTGGCAATGTTAACCTCATTATCAGAAAATCTAATAGAATTAAATTAATAATAATTACAGTTCAAGTTGACTAATAATAATATAGTAAATTCAGTAGATTCTTTTATTCAACTGTTTCATTATTATAAATTGTGCAATAACTATTTTATTATTTTCCTATCATAATTTTTATGTGACCCTTAAAATTGTACTCAGAAGCAGCAGTGATGGCATGCATCCTTCTTGTTTTAATCTTAAAGGATTGTGTTCAAGATTTCCACACTAAATATGATATTAAAAGTAGATTTTTCCCATGGGTGTAAACCTACTGTAAGTTGGACACTTCTTGACACTTTGATTTGATTATTTTAGTAGGGTGTGACCTAGGGTGGATCTTAATCCTCTTACTGGAATCCTTTATATCAGGATGAAAATGGTGAGTGACAAAGAGAGAAACCCACAGAATCACAGAGAGAAAGCCACAGGAGTGGAAAGGAAGCCAGAGGAAGCCAGAAGCTGAAAGCAACAAAACACAGAAGAGAAAGGATCACCAGCAGCTGATCTTTCAGAGTGAAAGCATTGCCTGATGTTGTCTTGATATGAACATTTTTATCAACCCCATATCTGTGATCTTGCAACTGAATAACCCCCCAATGTAAAAGCCAACCCATTCTTGCTATATTGCATTTTGGCATCCCAACAGAATAAAACAAAATGAAAAATAATTACAAGACAGAATGATAGATAATGTAATAAGAAAGTTATAGGGAAATGCAGGAACCAGCAGCTATGGGGAGTGACTTATTCCTAGGGGAAATTGCATTTAATATTTTGACAGTTTGGGGATTTCTGTGGATTCCAGAAAAGATCATGTTCTTTGAAAGAATCCATTCTTGTCAGTGTGGGACCCTTTTATTGGATTGGATTCAGTTGGGAGGGCCTTTGATTTGATCACTTTAGTGAGCCATGACCCAGGGTGTGTTTTAGCCCTCTTGCTGGAGTCCTTTGTGAATGGAGAAACATACAGAGAAACAGAAAAAAGCAGCAGAGAAAGAGAAACCCTGAGAGGCAGAGAGAGAGGACCAGGAGGCTGAGTCTGGAATAAGTAAAGCACAGAGGCCCAGAAAGAGACATCCCCCAGGAGGCTGAGAGAGAGGTCTGGATGAGGGGGAGAGAGGAGCCATATACCTGATTACCCACAGCTGAGCTCAGAGAGAGAGCTTTGCTTTTGATGCCTTGTTTTGGGCAGAGCTGCCATTATGCACTGCCATGTACCTGATTGCCTACTGTTGTAGCTTGTGTGAGACAGCATCTCTGATGATACCTTGATTTGGACACTGCATGCACTCAAAACTGTAAGCTTTTAAACTACAAATTCCCATTATAAACACCAACACATTTCTGGTATATTGCTCCCAGCAGGTTTTAGCAAACTAAAACAAATATAAAACCTGGAATAAAGTAATGAAACTCTGGGTAAGTAAGAGGAAATCTGACCAAAAAAAAATGCATTGTACTTGTAAAGTATCAAGGATAATGGAGTGCTAGTGAAGTGCTAGTGTGTTGGACCAGTGGCACCACTAGGTTTCATTTAAGTAGCAGGTCAGATTCTGGCAGGTAATGAAGGTCATCTCTGGTGGTTAGGGTGAAGGATGTACTTACAATTTTTAGTAGAAATGTGAGAGTAAAGATGGGATGGCAAGGCACAGAGAGTATAGTCAAAGAGAGTAGCTGGTGGCCACCCATTGGCTTGGAAGAACGATTGAAGGGAAAGGGCTTACAAAGTCAGTGGAGATTGGGAACTATGGAGAGGGCTGCCTGGCACATCTTGAAGGGATGCAGCTACTCTCAGAAATGTGGTGTGTTGACACAAAGAAAAAGAAGGGAAAAATACTTTCTTCTTTCATCCCAAGTTTTCTCACCATCGTGATCTTCTGGTGCTTTGAATCAGGAATCTTAAATCTAATTCAGCATGCAACCAAATTGAATAAGGTAGACACAGTCCATAGGGATCAGCTTCTCCTGGCTCAGACCAGAACAAAGAAGGGTAAAAAATGGTTCTGAACTCAATGAATAAAATAGTTCCATGTCTTCTCTCTTTCTGCCCTGACATCTTGAGCATAATTTTTCATTCTTATACTTTTGCCCTAGGATTACCTACTGACATTTTCACCCCCAGGCATCATGCTTTTGTTCTGGGCAAGAAGAAACAGTTAACTATAGAGAAAAAATATTTATTCTCTCTGTTTTTAAAACTTTTAACTAGAAAGGTTAAATCCCAAAGATTTCTTACATTTTGTTGGTCAAAACTGGGCCATTTCTAGCTTCAAGTCAGATAGATAATTGAGCATTTAAATCTGGTCACATTACTTTCTCAAACAAATTGGAGTTCAACAACTTAAAGAATAAAGCGGTGATGGGTCTTAGTTAGAAATTATCAGGATTAACAAAAGATGAGTGGGATAAGCTTGGTGAGAATTGGGGAAGGGAGTGTCAATCAGAGAAAAAGCATGATGAAATACAGGAAGTATAGAAAGAGCATGTTGAGGAAGCAGGAGTTGCTCAGTGGTTAGTGCATGCGTTGCATGTATGAGGTGCCAGGTTCAATCCCTGGTATGTATGTGTATATATATATATATATATATTTTTTTTTTTTTTTTTAAAAGAGCATGTTAAGTGTCAGAAACTGGAATTAATTCAATACTTGCAGAAAGTAAAATGAGCAGTAGGAACCAACCAGGAGAGGCTGGGAACGAATGAGGGAACCAAACATTTAGTGTCATTTAAGGCATTTTAATTAAAATAAGTAGAAAAAATTGGTATAGTGAACATGAAAACCACACAAGAAAGAATTTTTTTGTGAGAACCCAAATGTAAAATTATTACACAATTATAAAACACAGTTAAAAGCCTAAAAACAAAGGAAAATATTTACTACAGACATGCCTTTTAAAGTTTTTATGTTATCAATTCAGAAAGATAACATACAAACCACAGAAAAGACCTGATACTTCTCCAAGGAAGAAATACAAATGGCTAAAAAGCACATGAAAAAATGCTCAACATCACTGGCTATTAGGGAAATGCAGATCAAAACTACAATGAGATACCATCTTACACCCAATAGAATGGCAGCTATTAAAAAAACAGCAGACATAAGTGTTGGAGAGGATGTGGAGGAATAGGAACCCTCACCCACTGCTGGTGGGATTGTGGAATGGTCCAAACACATGGAGGACAGTTTGGAATTTCCTCAGAAAACTAACAATAGATCTTCTGTATGATCCAGCGATTCCACTGCTGGTCATATACCCAGAAGAATTGAAAGCAAAGACACGAACAGATATATGCATACCAATGTTCATAGCGGCATTGTTCACAATTGCCAAAAGTTGGCATCAGCCCTGGTACCCATGAACAGATGAATGCAAAAACAAAATGTGGTACATACATACAATGGAATATTACTCAGGTGTAAGAAGGAATAAAGTGCTAATACACGAAATTATATGGATGAATCTTGAAGACCTTATGTTGAGTGAAGCAAGCCAGGCATTGAAGGATGAACAGTATATGACCTCACTGAGTTGAATTGAGGAAAGTGAGC